>JAPFRF010000002.1:12882500-13110000 GCA_029282475.1 Phrynocephalus forsythii
TTTTGCTCCACTGACCAGGAAATAGATAAGAGGGAAAAAAACATGCAGCATCACATCAAGAGCCATGCATTGTCAACAACAGCTTGCTCCATTGAGTACGAAAGAGATAGGGCCGTAAGTGTGCAGTGTAACACACACGCCTCTTAATTGCTTCTAAGTGACTTCAGTGTGGAAAGTTGGTCAAGCAGCAAGGTCACTGCATCGTAGTTCTGTTGCTCAGCATATGCGCTACATGATAATCAGACAGATACCGAGCTGCAATTGTTCTGGTTAAACATTCATTTAGGGGCTGTTCTTGACACGTTGACATTCTTCCCATGAGCAATCAGCTTGGCTTTTTTTTTTTTTTGCCTGCGGTGAATGTTCGTTTAGCTTCATAAAAGGTAAGGTTTTTGTTTTGTTTTGTTTTTCAGAATTGCACAGAAACATGAGGGATGCAACGGGGTGTGGTGTGGTGCTCTCATGCAAAAGGACAGCTTTTGCAAATCTTGGAAATGCCTTACCAAGCAGTCCTGTCATGTTGATACTTGATTTTTTTTTTTTTTTAAAAAGAGAGATACATCAGCAAATATTTGTACATCCATAGTCTTAGACAGTGAAGATGTAAATCTTCTCCTATTTGTTCATTCAAGTGAGAATGATTCACCCTCCCCAAAATTTTCTGCCTGTGGGTTGAAGTAATGAGAAGAAGGTGAGGAGTGCTATTTTGCACAGAAAACCTCATATTTGGCAGAAAGTAAAACTTTTTTTTTTTTGCACAAATGTGAGTTTCGTTTGGAAATGCAGATGTATTAAAAGTGCTGGAAGAGTGAAAAAAATTACCATTGGCTGATTTTGTTTTATAACTGGAGTATCTCAATGTGTCAAGATAATCCTCCCCTCCGCCCCCCAGGACAAGAGTATTTATGAGTATTTCTTATCAATGTAGTATACAAGAGATCTTATTCCTGTAAAGGTGGAAAAAACGAGCCTTGATCCCATTATTTTGGGGAATCGTCTACAACCACCAAAGAAACAAAATGCCCTCTGTGGCTTCATTTGTACTGAACAAACATCTAAGAAAGGTTAAGATAACTTTATGATACAATGGTATACAACCATTCCCATTATACAGTATTTTGGCTGAAGTCCCGTTGTTTGGTATAGAATACTTTTTTATTGGCCAAGTGTGGTTAGACACACCCATAATTTGTTTTGGTAAAAATGCTCTCTCTATATAAAAGGAAATA
Organism: Phrynocephalus forsythii; assembly: GCA_029282475.1. NCBI lineage: Eukaryota > Metazoa > Chordata > Lepidosauria > Squamata > Agamidae > Phrynocephalus > Phrynocephalus forsythii. The sequence goes on from JAPFRF010000002.1 coordinate 12,883,730, forward strand.
TAAGAATCATATAGTCAACAATAAAAACACAGTACAATACTACAATATAACCTATTATTTAAAAAGGAAGAAGAAATGTAGGCCCATAGCATCAGTGGACTATGCAGAGTCAACTCACGCAATACCCACTGATCCTATAGGCCTCCTCTGGTGACTAGACTAAGCAACACTAGGGCACAGGACTCCAGCCAGTATGGGGGAATCATCCCAGAAGCTCCTGAAGATGCTCCCATGTGAAGAAAAGATAGACTGACTAATATTGACGTGAATAATTTGTGGTTAGGGAGAAAAGTCTCATTGGAAATGTGAGGTGGTTTTGGTGTTTAAAGGAAAGCGTGTTTTCCCTGTCTTCAGCAAACTGCTGCCAAGTCCTGATGCTGCACTGTAGGTTTTGCTGAACCAGAAGTCTTCACAGATTTGTGGTCCAAGGAGTGACTGTTTTTCCTGGTTTATTTGTCATTCGTGTCTTTGAGCTTAAAGAGATGCAAAGTAATGGGTTTTAAGGAACAATGCTGGACGCCTTGATTCATTACTTGTTGATGATACTTGTACATTAACGAGTGCTCAGGAAAGCTGTGGGAAGTGCTATTACTTTGAACATGAATGTGTTACATTAATCTAATAATGGTGAAGGCACACATCTCCCCTCTGCAGGGTTACAGCAAATCCTTGTTTTGGAAGTGAAGATTAGAAGACCTAATGATCTGTAGTGCACTCTTTGTCATTAGTCATGGGAAAATGTAATCTGCACACTAATGGGCTGATTATGGAACACTTGCTTACTCAGATGGAGGCTATAAGTGTAACTCTTGGCATCGGTGGGCCTGTCACTAAAAAAAGTAACTCCGCCACCACTGATTTATGAAGGGGACACAGCAATAAAAGGAGGTGAGACTCTCGCTGGTGGCAAACTAATTCCATTAACAGGTGGGAAGAAAATTGTTCACAGAACAACCCAGCATATTCCTCTCCCTCCAACAGAAGCTTTCAAAAACCCGATAAATCCTTTTTCTTCATCGTTTGAGGAAAACCTGAGCCAAGCTGTATTCTTCTCAAATTATGGACATCCTTCATTTTCATCCTTGATACACACCATAGAGCTGCTGGATACTACCTACCTACCTACCTACCTACCTACCTACCTACCTACCTACCTACCTACCTACCTACCTACCTACCTACCTACCTACCTATCTATCTATCTATCTATCTATCTATTTATCTATCTATCTATCTATCTATCTATCTATATTTATATTTATATTTATATTTATATTTATATTTATATTTATATTATTTATATAGCACCAGATTTTCCCAGACGGTTAACAATGAATCACATACAACTAAATACAGAGAAAAATAATAATTGGTTCCACAATGTGACATTAAAAAACAAAAACAAATCCAACAACAATCAGTAGAACCAAAATTTAAAAAGCTAAGAATACAAAACATTACTAAGGCAAGATGGAGAAAAACAGGCAGACAAATAAACTCATAACACCTACTTATAAAATAAATCAACCTCCTTGATCGCAAAATGCGGCTGTATAAAGCCAAGTTTTTAACAGCTTCTTAAATGCTTAAACTAAAATTAAATCTTAAATGTAGATATTGAAGTTGGGGCTCCAGTTCTGAGAATCTCCCATTCAGCATGCCCAGTGACCTGGAGTTGTGTGTGGTAGTGGTGGTTCTGGGAGCTCGATCCAAAGAAAAAAAACAACTTGTTTTCCAAATTGCCTTCTGGATATCAAATTAATTGAGCCCAGAATCCAGAACAAAGTACCTTCATAGGCAGACCCCTGGCCTTTTAATTTTAACAACAGCCTTATTGCAAACCTCTTTTGGAATTCCTTCAGTTTTAAACTTCACATGATTTGAAGGAGGAGCTGTTTGAACTCTGCCCACACAAGGGCCTCAATGTGACTGGTGTACCTGGCAGAAATTAGTACTGGGGCAACAACAGGAGGTATCTGCCAGGTTGGTAGAACTCCTAGAATGGAGAATTGTGGTACAGCAGCCCCCCGCCGTAACGCGATTCATATACAGTGGACCCATGTATAACAAACAACTTGTATAACCTAAATTTGTACAATATAAAAATTTCCGGAGATAGGGGAAATTTGCTTAACAGAATAGTCTATGGGGCGAATCCGTACAACATAAAAATGGGATTGCTCTGGAATCACTCTGTTTTCAATGCATTCCTATGGGAATTTGTATAAAGGAAAATTTGATTAACATGATTTCATTTGGAATGAATTAATTCCTTTATACAAGGTACCACTGTATTATGGTCTCAGTATATCACAATTTTTTTCTTGAGTGAAGCAGGCTTCCAAAGAGAGGTTTTTAATCCCCTCCTGGCACCTCAGCAAACAGACCTGGACCTCCTGGCAGCAAGGTTTGCTGAGGTGTCAAGAGGGGATTAAAAACCTCTCTTTGGAAACGCAGCCGGCAGGAGCAGCCCAAGTTCAGTTTACTCAAGCGTCTGCATTTCACGGATTTTCCTTTATTGCGGGTGGATCAGGCACCAAACTCCCGCAATAAATGGGGGAGTGCTGTATTTGTGGTACAGAAAAACTTGTCCTTGCTTTTTGCAGAGTTCATTAGTTTTCTGCAATGGGTGGGGACTGCATGGAGGGTTGAAGATGAATCATCTGCCTCGAGCATGGATGGAGGCATCTTGGTGGCTCAGCAAAGCCAAGCACCCTTGTACTAAAGCCAAGAGAAGCAAGAGGCCACAAGGCAGAGAGAAGATCAAGTTCACATGCTTCTAACTAAGCCTTGCTTCAAGGTCCAGAGAAGTGATGTATACCGTACTGACAAGAAACCTCAAGGTGATGGAGTATACTCCTAGCAGATTCCTCTTTGGAGAGGCACATTCCTTTTATATACTGCCCTCAAGTTAAAAAAAAAAAATTATAGGCTTTCTTCCTTCAAGCTGATTTGGGGGAAGGCGGGGGTGGTGCTGGGGAGTTTATAGCCTGTGTCACACAGCAAGAAGATAAGTGAGAATCATTCAAGAGGAGGTAAAAAACAATGTTTTGATCTCATTTGTCCAAAACTCCTGGCTGCGATTCCTCACCCAACTAGGTTAGATAACTTAGATTGGAACGTGAGAAAAACTCTTTCCCCTTCTCATCACAGAAAGAGAGGTGAGGTTTGCAGCAGTGCAGTTCAGAACGGGCTGGGTACACTTGTGAGCCCATGGCCTGTCTGTCACATTTTCCCCGGTGCTGGCTGGGACGGGAGGAGAGAGGTGTCAGGCGTGCATGCACACTAGCGTGCATGTGCACAAACACAAACGCTAGTGCATGCACACACACCGCTCATTTTGTCCCTCCCACCCCGGTGAGCCACAGCTGTACCAGCTCATCACCTCCTTGGCCCAGTCCCCAGCCAAACCCAGGGCAGCTTCGAAGGCACTGCTTTCCCTGCCCTGCAGCTTGCAGCTATGTCAGTATAAAGCCTCCCTGTCAACCACCGCTGCCCAGGACATTTCCGGGAAAATAAGTGTTCCAGGAAGATGGTGGGGAAAAGGCTGAAGCACTGTAGTGTCCCAGACAAAATGGGACACTTGACAGGTATGGCCTATGGTAGTTTTGCACACCGAGGCTTCCTAAATTCAGGAAGGACCCTTTCCAAACATACAGAATTGCATGACGGGCCTCTGGTCCTCTTACAGTGCTTATGATTCTACCTGCTCCTGTTGGGAAAGCACGCTTGAACAGTCCACTGTTAAAGGAAACTCATGGTCTTGATTGTCAGTGGACCGGTGGAATAAGGGACAGTTGTGTGGTCAACACAAAATAAAATACAAATGCAACAATAGAGGATTCCTTTATAGACCACTAAAAACCATTATACAATAATGAGTTTTCATGGATCTTACATGCCCTTTTATCTTCTGTTCAGTGACAGTCATGTTTTAGGTCTTTAAAGTCTTCACACTGGTACTAACCTGGTGAACTGTCGTTGTTGTTTTGAGCAAGTGATCATTTTCCTCCAGAATGGCCAAATGTGTTTGTTTGTTTATTTATTTATTTATTTATTTATTTATTTATTTATTTATTTATTTATTTATATACCTCCCATCTTCCAGAGGAACTCCGGGCAGTTACAGTAACAATAAAAAACAGTATGAGGGGGGGAAAGTATATAAAAATAAGTTGACTCTTCTAAGCCAATAAACAAAATTTGTTCATGTTTGAATTGTTTTCATTAGTTCTCCATTTACACGATCTACACCTGCATTAGTTTTTCATTTATATTAGTTCTACATTTATATTTTTACCTGAAAGAGCACATGCAGATCCACGTTCTTTGTTGTTGCTGCTGTTGCTGCTGTTGCTGCTGGTTCTAGTTCCGGTGCAGTAGTATTAGTAGTATTAGTATTAGTAGTAGTAGTAGTAGTAGTAGTAGTAGTAGTAGTAGTAGTAGTAGTAGTGTTCTAGATCCCACATTTGATATCTTTTGGTATAGCAAAAATCTACCTCTTTGCAGCCATAGTAGTTTTAGACTAGGAATTTAGGAACGCAGATTAAGACTCAATGGAAGTCACGAAGCAGTTCCATGTTCTTGCCATTGGAAAGAATTTGGAGATCAAGGGAGCAGAGACTTCTGTATGTGAGGTTTGTCATTTTTTATGGAATTGTACAGCTTTCAGCTGACCTGAGTGCCATTTTTTGACAAAAAAAAAGATGAGATATTGATTTAACAAACACTTAAAATATAAACATTTCCAAACGTGCAAGCATAGGAAGATGCAGCATGCCAAGCCAAGGTTGGAACAGATATGGCTTACTTGATTCTGCACTTAGACTCGGTGTTCTTCATGCCATCCGTACCACATATAACTTGGCTTAGTAAGAACAGTGGGGAAAAATCGATGGCTGTCTATGAATCCCCGCCCACACACACACACACACATACATTTTTTCAAAAATCTTGCTTTGTTCTGGAGGTAGGAGTTTAGCTATGGATCTTTTCACTGAAAACATATCTCTCTTTAGACAAGCTTTGTACCACCTCAAGACCAGGCATTTGCAAAATCCGCTGGGTCACGCTTAAGTGGCCGTGGTCACATCCCCCCCCTTTAATGTCCACTGGTCATGGAGACACAATTTTATTAACTGCATCGTCAAGCAGTTTGAAGCAGTTTTAATGGTCGTTGGATAGCAGCCAGCCTAAGATGATTTATCCATTTGACCCAATACTGAACACTCTGAGTGACAGCAGCTAACCATCAAAAATGACTGGTAACCTTCTGGATGCAAAGGGCTTACGTATAACAGATCCTGCTTTCTTGAACAGCTTCACTTTGTTCTCTTTTCTCATCCCCCACCCACCCACCCAGACTGATTGACAGAAATGGCAATTTGAAAGCCAGATTGAGGCTGATTGAAACAGTAGTTATTATACTTAAAATATTCCTAAGTGCTGAATGGGGACACGGTGTCCCTATCACTAACTGCAATCTAACAAGCACAACACAAAAATAGAAGGAACCGGGAAGATAGGAGAACACCTACATCCATTCAAGGAAAAACTGGATGCAATGATGACACAAAGATCAGTGGGGGTAGACCAGTCAAATCGCTCCCCCACTGCCTGTGACTAGCTTAGACCTCTTACTCCTGGAAAATGAGTGGCTTTCTGTATAAATTACTGTATGTTTAAGCTTAGGTTTTAAGTGTGACTTATAATAGACTGTTAACGCCCAGCGAATATTTTGTAATATGAGATGTTTTGCCTAACCCAGTGTTGATAAACCTATGGTACGGGTGCCAAACGTGGCATTCAGAGCATTTCTGTGGACACCCGACCTCGCCCTTTCACAGTCACCTGTATTCAGGTTACTGTATTGGCACTTTGCAAAAAATTACAGTGGATCCTTGTATAACAAACAGTTTGTATAACAGAAAATCTGTACAACATAAAAAATTCCGGAGATAAGGGAAATTTGCTTAACATATTCGCCTATGGGGATAATCCGTACAACATAAAAATGGGATTACTCCATTTCCAATGCATTCCTATGGGAAATTTGTAGAAAGGAAAATTTGCTTAACATAATTCCATTTGGAATGAATTAATTCCTTTATACAAGGTACCACTGTGGTGGGTTTTGAGTCACAGTTTCGGCACTCCGTCTCTAAAAGTTTCACCACCACTGGCCTAACCTATTTAATATCTATATTCTGATTTAAATTTCAGTATGTCTTCCAACTGACAAAGAAGTAACCTGAAATGTTGCTATATTATATACATTCTTCTGATTCCACTTTGTGTATGGTTTACTTTGGAGAGGTTGCATACAAACACTTGCATGAATTAGACTGTTTCCTGTTATCATACATAAGAAAACATTAGGCTCCATAATATGGCCTACACACAACTCCCCAGCAACAGTTAATCTACACTCCACTAGGTGTCTACCTTTAATTCAGTCCCACATTATTCTTTTTAATATAGGAGCATAGAAATACCTCATTTTCCTCATTTGAGCTCCCATAGTTCATTATAGGCCTGACATATTTCATCAACCAACAAATTTATAGTGGCCACATAATGTGAATGAAGCGAAAGCAATTACTGTAAAGCAGCTGTAGCACCACCTACCATAAGCTAACGCTGACACCAATTCTTATCAGCACCCTTGAGGTTGCCTAACTTTTTTTTTAGAGCTATGTCACACAATTAGAATGCACACACACAACTCTGTCTTATGCTTAGTTACTCCCTGTGAGCTGAAAGGAAGCCACTTATTCCTCCTCTTATGTCCAGACTTGCTTGCAATTGAAAAATAAAGTCACACTCCCCAGAAAAGCTACCTGCCTCACAGAGTACCGTGCAGATATGAACAGCTATGTATCCTTAAGACTTTGTGAAACAACCGTTTTGAGGTACAGAAACAAGGGAACACACGTCTTACAATAAATGTTGTAACAAAGCACAACTGTGGTAGCCCTCTTCTTGCAGTCAGTTAGGAAGGCCATGCTGTTGTTAGGAGTCGCCATTTCCCATACAACTGCCATTCTGAGCAGGGGCATATCTGAGGGTTAGGGTTAGGGTAAGGGTTAGGGTTAGGGTTAGTGTTGCCCCGGGTGCAGCAATCTGGGGGTACCTGGAGGGGAGGAGGAGGAAGAAGAAGTCCTGTGCCTTTCTGCCAGCAGTCCTCAGGTTCGGCAATGGAACCCAGTCCGTCGCAGCCTCCTCCTCTTCCACTGTGCACCAGGTGAGTGGAAAAGCAAGCAGGCAGGCAGGCATGCAAGCGTAGTGTCTGCAGCACTCTCCTCCTCCTCCTCCTCCTCCTCCTCCTCCTCTTCCTCCCCCAACTCTTCCTTGCCTTACTCTGGGCCACTACGGGAGAAGTAAGGCACAGGCACACTACCGCATGCCCGCGCAGACACACAAACACCCACCCATGCGCCCACCCCACGACCTCAGGACTGCCTCCCCTTGCTGGATGGATGCGATGGGGTTGGGGAGGGCTGGAGGGGTGCAAAAGCAACTTTGTTCTCAGGCACCCCAAAACCTTGCTATGCCGCTGATTCTGAGGGGGCATCAAATGCAGAGAGAGACAGAAATCAGAAGGAAATGACTAGAGAGGTCCCGAATGTGCAGGGTCTGGTAAAAGGGCCCAGGGAGGGACCAGATGGGAGGAACACAAATATAAATGGAAGGATAGTAGCAGCTTAAAAGACTAACATCAGCTTTGCCATATGGACTTCAGTGCATTATAACATGCTTCCTCAAACACGATCAGGTGTTTTCTATCTAAAAATCATTCATTTAGGTCTTGAATTGGGATAGGATGGTGTGAATCCTTGTTCCTGATTTAATCCTACTGGTGTGACCTGGAGTCTGAGAAAGCCTGAGGGAGGGAGGCCTTCTGTGTGTCAATGGAGAAGCTGTTTTGTCAATCAGGCATCTGGTAACCCAGGTTTGTCCTTTACCTTCAGCGGAGTTTGTAGTCCCAGAAAAAGTCTAGGAAGAAATGGGGACACAATAGACAGTGGCTTTCCCTCAACCAGCAAATATTCTCCAAGTATTTTGGGTTTTGAATCAGGTTCACCTCATTGGCCTATGGTGAGGGAGCATGAAAATTCACCAGATGGCCTGTGGTGCAGACCATGGGCTACTACCATGGCCATGGGTCCTGCCACCAAGCCATCAATCATTTCCACCAAGGCTGTGTACGCTACTGATGCCTTATCATTTCCCATCAAAAGCCATTTCAGGCACTGCAAGTTAATGTGGGATGCCAGCATGACATTAGAATAGAGATATTCGTGAGCGCAGAAACGCGAAAATATTTGTTGCTTATAAGGCCTGACAATCACCCATTCATGTTTGAAAGGAATTTTGTTCTTCACTTTCCCTGATTATGAAATTAATTCTGATCTGTGCCTATTCAGTCTGCTGTTAAAATTTAGACTGCAGATAACTATAATATACCAGACAGAGGTACCTCAAGTGGCTAACATCTCTATCATTTCAGGTAATTGTATGTCGATGCCAATTTTACTAATTATTGCCTTTCCAGACTATTTATTTACAATGTTTGTACCTCACTTTTAATTCTGCTCCTTTCTTTGCCCCCTGTGTTAACTTTGTGAGGGGGGTCATTCTGAGAGGGTGGTGCTTGGCCATGAGGATGACTCAGTGGGGACTTGAACCCTCACTCAACCTCTTGCCCAACATCCTCATCACTGTGGCCTGTGAGTGGATGCCCATAATCACAAATCCCCCTCAGGTGCCTGACTCGATGAAATACATGGCACCTCATTCCCACACGGCCTCTCCGAACTGCTAACATCAACAAAACTTAAATGTCCTGGAGACTGGGTGACATATATTCAAAGCCCTTTATACTCTTCAAAAGACTATTGTTGTCTGCAGACTTGCTTTAAGAAAGGGACTTAGGACTACGGCTTTAATATTCTCTATGAATTTATAATGAGGGTTAGTTGTCATTAGCATTGATCATGGGAAAGGGGGTGGGGTGGGGTGGAGAATGAAAAGGCCTGCCTTTCTAGAGATGCATTATTTATGGTTTATTACATATTGCTCCTGTTTAAAATATGCATTGATCTCTTTGCCTAATTCAACACAATGGGCAATAAATAATCCAGCCAAACATCTCAGGATATATTTATATGTAATTTTTAGAGATTGTGCACAGTCAATTATAAAAGCTGCTCAATACGGGTGCTTTATTTATGTGTAATGTGACCTCTCGGAGCTCCAACTGGCGAATTTTCACACATAGCAGCCACTGGTTCCCTCCCCCCCTTTCTTTTGAGATGAAAGGTAAACGTTCCTCTGAATCTGGGTAAGGGGTGAGACCCCCTGGGATCCAAAATAAAGCAAGAGAGAGGTAGTTTATGCTTTCTTTTCTTTTACCCCTTAACCTCCAGTCTCTATTTAAAATATTTAGCAGATGCTGGATTTCACGCCAAGCCAGTTGCAAGCCCAAAAGATGTCTGAGCAAGGTGATCATGGCAATGCATCGGCTGCACATCCCCCTCTGTGCCCTGAAGGACTTAAGGCAGCAGCATTCACATCGCTGAAAAGAGGACCCATGAGGCCACTGACCTGCATTATGTTCAGATATGCTGATATATAGGGACAAACGTAGATACAATTGCTCTATTTTTAAAAGAACCACAGTATCCTCACCTGTTAATATTGGCGGGACTTGTGATTCTCTGCTGGCAATTGCTAATCAGTTGATTGCGACTTGATATTCTCCTGTTTTGGCACTTACGCTCAGCATCGCTACGGCACCACCATTTATTGCTGTGAATTTGTAATGCGGTGTGGTGGCTCCCTGTCTCTTTCTAAGCACCAAGAAAGATAACGGAGTACAAAATAAGTAGAGGCAGAAATATCAGACATCTTAGCAGAGCAGAGAAGTCGGAGGTCGAGTGTCCTATAGGCTCACCTGGAGGGTCTCCTGCCTCCTTGTTACTGCTGAAAAGCCACAACGCCCTGCTATTGCTCCTTGCGCCTTCTGTTCTTTAGACCGAATGAACATGTGGCACCTCATTGCACAGTGGTTGAACTGTAATACTGGAGTCCAAACTCTGCTCACTACTAGAGATGGGCACAAAATGGGAAAATAGCATTTTGTTTTGTTCCCTTTCCTTTGCCACTTCCTTTTGTTATTAACATTTTTTTTAAAAAAATCATAATAAAACAAAACAAAAATGATTCATTACACTACATATAGGTCTACTCCCCTGGGCCCTAGAAGCACCCAATTTTGTAAGTTGTTTAAAAGCTGGGACAGCAGGCTGGAAATTACAAATGGTGTGCAGAGAGATGGGACCTAGGAATGGATGTGGTACCAGTCAGATATTGCGATCTGTCTGTGGGAAGAGATGGGCCGCCAAGTAGATCAGTGTGGAGGATGATTTGATGGTGATTTGGGAAAGATCCCATGCAAAAATCATATGGAATCAAGAGGATACGGTAAAGTCCAGTTTCTTTTACCCGCAGACCTGTTTTATTTAAATTTAAAGAGAGAGGATTGGCTGGTGGTTACGTGCCTGTCAGTAACTACTGCGACCCACTGGTATATCATCCATTCCTAGGTCCCATCTCTCTGCACACAGATTGCAATTTTCAGCCTGTTGTCCTGACGCCCTAGGATGGTAATGGTATCTTCTGATAACATGGAACAAAATGTTTTGTTTCCCAAATGGAAAATGGTGTTTCGTTTCATTACTTGACGGAACGCTTGCTTGTGCTTTGTTTCATTTCATAACATTTCATTATGTAATGAAATGGTGAAACACTGTGTCATGTTTTGTTTTGTGTCCATTTCTACTCATGACCTATATTCAATTCTAACAGATTCAGATAGCCAGCTCAAGGCTGACTTCGGAGAAATTGAGTTCCCAGCTTGCTGGGGGGGGTGAGTGGGGGGGGGCAAGGTATAGCCTAAATAATTAAAATTTAAAACTCCCAGAGAGTGCTTCAAGTGCTATAGAGGCCCAGTATATGCACCGCATGTTTGCTTTTTGAATGAGTTCTTGGATAGCCTCCCAATTGTAAGGCATAAGATAGGAGGGGGTGAGCAAACTTTGTAGCTACTGCTGCTGAACTGATTACTTCTCATGAGGAGGGACAGAAGAGGCAGGCGGATAGAATCATAGAATCATTGAATCCTAGAGTTGGAAGAGACCTCAAGGGCCATCTAGTCCAACCACCTGCCATGCAGGAACCCCCATCACAGAACCCCCGGAAGACGGCCATCCAGCCTCTGCTTAAAAACCACCAAAGAAGGAGACTCCACCACCCCTTGTGGCAGCACATTCCACTGCCGAACAGCTCTAACTGTCATGAAGTTCTTCCTAGTGTTCAAATGGAATCTCTTTTCCTGTAGTTTGAAACCATTGCCCCGAGTCCTAGTCTCTGAAGCCATGGGAAACAAACCTGTTCCCTCTTCGATATGACATCCTTTCAAATATTTAAACATAGTGATCATATCCCCTCTCAGTCTTCTTTTTGAAAGGCTAAACATTCCCAGTTCCCTAAGCCGTTCCTCATAAGACATTTCCTCCAGACCTTCAACCATCCTGGTCGCCCTCCTCTGCACCCGCTCGAGGTTGTCAACATCCTTTTTAAATTGAGGCGCACAGAACTGGACGCAGTACTCCAGGTGGGGTCTGACCAGAGCAGAATAGAGTGGTACTATCACTTCCCTTGATCTAGACACCATGGTTCTGTTGATACAACCAAGAATCGCATTGGCTTTCCTGGCTGCTGCATCACACTGCTGACTCATGTTCAATTTGTGGTCCACCAAGACTCCCAGATCCCTTTCACAGGTACTATTCTCCAGCCATGTATCCCCCATCCTATATCTGTGCCTATTGTAAAACAAATCTTGCCCCTTTTGATGATGGAACAAGTGACCATGGCATTATTATACCATAATGACAAATCTGCTTTTCTCAGACTTTCTGTTTTCTTGAGAAGTGCTCAGCAAGACTGGGGACCATCAGTCTAAAAATGATAATGCAGGCTCAAATTCATTTATAAATGGTTGCACAGGAAGATGGCATTTGTTTGGTGTTGTGATGAACAGGCTTTGTTATGCATATGTATTTTTATTCATGAATATTAATATGAGTGTTTAGAATAGCCAATGAGTGACCAGAGTGTGTCACTAAAGACTATAAATGCATAGAACCTTGTGGAAAAAGACAGAGAAGCCAGAGAGTCATACGGTTTTTAAGATCTAAAATAGTTAAAGTGGACCCTTGTATAACAAACAGCTTGTATAACATAAAATTTGTACAACATAAAACATTCTGGAGATAGGGGAAATTTGCTTAACATAATCGCCTATGGGGAGAATCCGTACAACATAAAAATGGGATCACTCTGTTTTCAATGCATTCCTAAGGGAATTTGTATAAAGGAAAATTTGCTTAACATAATTTCATTTGGAACAAATTAATTTCTTTATACAAGGTACCACTGTATTTAGCAGTCAGTCAGGATTGACTGGACAGCCCCTCCAGTCCAGCATTCTGTCTCACACACAGTGGCTCACCATTTGTTTCAGGGTATTCCCAAGCAGATGCCTTCACCTGCTTACGATTCCCTGCAAATGGCAGTGAGATATACCCTGCCTCTCTTTCCAACCCGGAGGTTGTCCTTCGGCATCCATCATGATAGCCATTGATACCCTCATTCTCCATGAATTTGTCCAATCCTTTCTTAAAGCCTTTCCAAGGCTGACAGCTGTCACCACTTCCTCTGGCAGGAAGTTCCAGAGACCAGTGATCCTCTGGGTGAAAAAGTGCTTTTTCTTATTTGTTTGAGATCTAGTACCCAAAAGTCTCATGGAGCGGCCCCTAGATACCATGGTGTCAGACTCTCTGATTAAAATAAATAAAGGAATCCAGGAAACTGGTGGTGGCAGTGGGAATATAAAAAGTGTGGGTGTGTACATCACAGGTGTTGGTTGATAACAATAGTTATCAGATGTCCTATGTGACTGTCCTTGAATTATAGTATATAGTTCAGTTGCTCACCATGAAGTCCTTTCAGGGGCCAGGTTAACCACCCAAAAGCTACACAACAGAGAAACTTTTTTTCTTTTAAAGTAAAATGATGAAATGGGGATATTTATGGGGGGTGCTCTATTAATTTGGTTGTTTTCATGTAATTTTTAACAATACTTTTAATATGTTGCATACAAATGACATTTTTGTGGTTTGAATGTGATTCTTGTTATTCCATATTCAACCATATTAATTTATTGGAATTAGATATAATATCAACCACATGTCTAATTTTATTGGTTTTATAATATAACCCTAAATTAAGAAGCCCATAACTTTAAATTGATTCCCCCAAACCTAATATTTTATTATCATTTTTACTGTTGGCCATTTCATGCTATCAAAATATCCATTATTATTTTCCACTTTCAGCTTTTTTATTACCTTTATTAGCTTCAACACTCTCTTAGTCAAATTTGCCATGTGCATTTCTATTATAAAGCCAATTCTGTAACATATTTAGTAATAAAGCTATTCATTCTCTTTGCTAATATTTCTGTAAATACCTTAACATCTTAGTTTATTAAGGAAATAGGTCTATAAACTCCAGAATCAGTTAGATTCTTACTCAATTTTTGAATTAATATAATTAACAAGTGTTTCCAATATAATGAAATATTTTCTCCTGCCATTATTTTATTTAAAAGAGACTTTAATTTAGGTACCAATATTTTTCTAAAAATGTTGTAGTACTCCAGTCCCAACTGTTTCTTACTTTTAATTTTTTAAAATAATTTCCTCTTACTATCTATTTGGTTGCTCTATTAAATGTGTATTCATATCTCAAAGCCTGTTCCTCAGTTTTTTCTCAGTAATGTATACTCGCTAATTCTTCTAAAAAAAGCTTCCTTCGTATAATTGTTGTTAAAAATCTCGAAAGATTTCCAATTTCTCCTTTATCAAATTACATCTTTTGCCTATTTAATCTTAACAAGTTCAATTAAACTCTTAGCTTTTTTACTTGTTTGGCTCTATCCAACATCCTTAACTTTTTATACTAATTTGTTTTAAAAAAAATCATATATATCAGTTTTCTCTGAATTGTTTACATTTCAATATTGAATGAATGAAATTTTATTTACGGTCAACGACCAAAAACCAAAAATAAAATCATAAAAATAAGGATGTTCAAATATGCATTCCAATAGACAGCACATGAATCAAGCCTTATTACAAGATATATTGTATGGTCCGAAATAAAAGTGGCCATTAGCTACGATAAAAACAGTTATCAGTTACTACTATGTTTCTTTATAAATTTGTTTACGAACCCTTATTGCAGCAGCACAGAATTTGGCAACTCGCCTAGTTACCTGGTAAGTGTTATCAGAAAGGAGCAACTGTATATAGAATTCTATTGACCTCCCAGGATATTTGCCTATAATTGGGGAGATAATCTCCTTGCGTAGATCTTGATAATAGGTGCAGAATAGAAGCACATGTTCTACACATTCCAATTGGTCATTGGCACATGGGCAATTTCAATCTGAAAAAGGTAAATCTTGAAACCTCCCCTCCAGTAGCTTGGAGGGAAGGACATTTAATCTAGCCAGAGTAAAGGCCCTCCTGGAGACAGGAGATATGAGCCTATCCAGATATGGGGAGGCAGTAAATGCTGATTTCTTAAGAAATTCCATTTTCCCCAACTGGGCAACATGTTTCTGCAGTTCTATATCTCTGATTCATAATTTTACCTCATTCATGGCTTTACAAAAACCCAATGTTTGGAGGGTACAAGGAGAATATCCTAATTTATGTATAACTTTTGTTACCTGTTTTTTCCATTCAGACTGAAAAGTATCTGTCAAAAGCAAGGGAGTTAAGCCCTCTGAAAGGAAAATGAGCTTAAGACAGTACTTAACCATGAGGAATTTGGCTTGTGCTTCAATGGGAATAAGCCCAACCTCTAAACGAAGTAAAGTGTTGGAGACACATGTAGAAATACCCAAAATGGCTCTTGCAAATCTGGTTTGAACAGTCTCCAGAGGTCTCAAGTTAGCATATCCAAACAGCTGTGAGCCATAAAGCATTTGAGTAATGATTTTAGCCCTGAAAACTTGTAAAGTAGAAGGAACATATTTTCCCCAGGTCGAATTAAAGAATCTGCTAATGGCTTTGCTATTGCCTTGTGCTCTCATTGCAGCACAGCTTATATGCATGGGCCAAGCACCAGATGACTGAAATGTTATACCTAGGTACTTATACTGCTGGACCTGTTTAATTGGGTGACCATTAAGGGACCATTTATGTTTAATTCTCCTCCTGCTAAAAACCATTATTTTGGTTTTAGTATAATTAATTTCTAAACATTCCTGAGTACAGTATGAGGAGAAAGCTCTCAGGAGCCTTCTAAACCCAACACATGAGGTCGACAAAAGCACAGCATCATCTGCATACAGAAGTATAGGAATTGGGCGAGATGCCAGCTTGGGTGGGTGAAAATCTACGTTGGATAAACTCTCAACAATACCATTAATATATAGATTGAATAAGGTTGGGGCTAAGATACATCCTTGCCTCACGCCGTTATGTACAGGAACTGGGTTAGTTAGGATCCCATCAGAAGTACAAAGAACCTGTAAATAGGAATTCTCATGCAAAAGACGGATTAATATAAGAAGTCATTTGTCAATATTCATAGACTGCAGTTTTAACCAAAGGTCTCTAGAAATAGAGTCAAATGCAGATTTAAATTCTATGAAAGCAGCATAGAGAATCCCACCTTTGGGGGCTGAGTATTTACTAGCTAAATGATGAAGAACATGGCACTGATCAATTGTGGATTTCCCTTGCCTAAAACCTGCCTGTTCTTCTACAAGAATATTCTCTACCCGTAACCAATCTTCTATTTTTTTCCAACAGATGCCTTGCACATAATTTACTGATGGTACTTAATAAACTGATAGGACAATAATTGGCAGGATCCCTTCTGTTTCCTTTTTTAAAAATTGGGACTACAATAGCTAATCCCCAGTCCTTTGGTATACAAGCTGTTCTATCAATCCAGGTAAACAGGGTAGCTAGTATAGGAGCCCACCATTCGGCATTTGCTTTAATAAGATCCGATGGAATATAGTCAGGCCCTGGGGCTTTACCTGGTTTTAAACAATCAATTACCATGAGTACTTCCTGTTTAGTGACTGGAGGCCACTCTGGGAGGTCTTCTAGTTCAGTTTGGAAGGCAGAAGTACAGGGTGATTGAACCGCATAGTGCCTGCCAAAATATTCTTCCCATACTTTCGGCATTATATAGTAGTCTGATTTAGGAATAAAAGTTAAAGTTCACCTAGATACTATCTTCCAGAATGAAGCCGAGTCTCTCAAATGGGCAGCAGTTAGCAAGCATTGCCAGGCCTTCCTCTGGGCTTGTAGTTTCTTAGTTTTAATCAAGGATTTATACCTTTTTTTGCACTGATACCAATTTTCTGGGATTCTCCCAAGATTCTGATTCTTATAGTCTCTATAGGTCTCCAGTAGCTCATTCTTTAATGCTCTACATTCTGAATCAAACCAGTGCTTTGAACAGGTGGTACGAGGCAATAAGGTACCAGATTTATTACAAGTTAAATGGGGTTGCAATGACTCTACCAAATTAGAATATGTATTTAGGGCTTGTTTTGCTGATCTCACTGTGGTAATAAGATTTCTAAAATGCATATAAGGGTTGGTGGCTAATAGATTCCTTGTACAGGCTGACTGCTCATCAGTCCACCTTATTCTAACCTTTCTTATATCAGCTGCTATAGATACAATTGGAGCACACTCTGCTACCACATTATATTGATTATAATTCAGCTTAATCATCAGGGGTAAATGATCACTTTCACCCCGATATTTTATCTCAAACTCTAGAATGGAATCAGCCAAATCCCTTGAAATCAGCACATAATCTATTATTGAGGCTCCTAATGAAGAAATAAAGGTAAACTCTCCTGGTCTATCCCCATTCATACTTCCATTTAAAATAACTAGTTCTAAGTTAAAAACCATCTTCATAAAACACAGAACAGAATAATTAATACCACAATCTTTAAATTGTCTCTGATAAAATTTAGGATATAAAAAGGATTCAGGAAATGACATATTAAAACAATTATAAAGTGCAACATTGCTACTTCCAATCCTCGCATTGTAGTCCCCAGCAATTATAATAGAGGCTCCAGGGAATAACTTTAAAACTTGCACAATGAACTCTTCCAGCTGGATCCACAAGGCTTCCGCTAGCTCATAAGATCGTTGAAAGGGAGCATAAATGTTAACAAGCAATATTATGGATCCAGCAATTTTTAACACCAGTGCAGTGGCTATATTAATTAAAGAATCCCATGACAACACAGTGGCCTGTAACTTGGTGGACAAGAATGTAACTACACCCCCCATGGCTCTTCCACCCCTAGAGCTCGGTAAGGCATTTAAAAAGTATGCCTCATATCCATTCAGCATTGGAGCATCCAGAGCCCATGTTTCCTGTAACAGTATAATTTCAAAATCCCCTAGGAATTCCATGAGCTCAGGATCTGATGCTTTAGAGTGCCAGCCTGCAATGTACCATGATATACAGTTAAGTACAGATCTATTTTGCTGTGAGGAAGGATATGCAGTAGTGTTAACAATAAAATCGGAATGACAGAAAGCCCTCTCTGAGTCAGCTTTGTCTCTTTCACCCAATACAATAGAATGAGCATTATCAGAGATGTTCCCACTCTCAGCATGCATCAGGCACAGTTGATCATTTGGCTCCTCAGGTGAGGCATCCTTCTTCCTGTCAAACAAAATGATGATCATATCTTAAGTCAGATGCCTTATTCAGTTGGCCATAAGAGGGCTCCTGTCTTGTAAACTGATTACGCCATCTGCTGCCCCTAGTGTTGTATCTTTTGTTAACAACCCTTGTCCTTATTATAACAGGAATGGGGTAGCCTTCTGGCCTATCAGTAATTTCAGGAAGTTGAGTAGGCTGTGGGTCCTTATAGGGTTGCCACTGTTGAGTACCTCTAACATCCGAACAAGACCTTGGTGTACATATAGCATGAGTTAGAGACAAATTATCAGGCTTTCTCATCTGTTTGAAGCTGGTGTCCCTGTGATAATTTGAAGAATCAGCCTTTACACGAGCGGGCAGTTGACCATCTTTAGGCTGGATAATGTCATTGTTGGAGGTACTTTTTGTAGTAGGTGCTGAGGCTTCTAATAACTTGAACAAAGGTTTAAAGTTCAATTTCCCCCTTCTTCTTCCTTTCTTGGATACTGGTTTCGATGGCTCCTTCTTCCTCTTCTTCTTCTTCTTCGTCATGTGTTTGGATTGTGCTTTCCCTGTTAAATTTGTAGGTAGCTCCTGTTCTTGTGCCTCTTTGTTTGAGTTGACAGCAGTACATGATGGGATAGGACAGTCTGTTGGATTAGATATAATGGGAGCAGAGTTTTCTGATGCCACAGGCTGTGGACCCACACATAGGAGTAATTCCTCCAGGGAGAGTTTCCCAATTCTATCAATAGTTCCTGGGGATAAGCTGTAATAATTAGTCATATCTCTCTCTGGTTGTGATATTACTTCCTGGCCGTGTTTCAGCAGATCACCCTTGTTCACTGACAAGGATGACTTGAATTCCCTCATATGGCCTTCTATCGAGAAAACTAATTGTTTTAGCTCTCTCAATATATCTCTGATTTCTGGTAACAGAGCTTTTAATCCATAGCTATCTGGGTCCTCTGGCATAGACAAATTAGTATGATTAGAAGGTAACAGTTTACTTGATCAACATGAGTCAACTCTCTTTGCAGTTAGTGTAGGATTTGCAGAGACAGGTGTTATCACACTTTCACAGTTTATCACCTCAGACCCAAAAAAGCTCATCTCATTTTGAGGAGCCAAGTTACTCATTCTCAAGGATGAGTCAGGGTTGAAGTCCAGCGTTTTTATGTTGCCAAAATCTATATCAACTGTACTGTTTAATAGATTGCTGATTGTCTGATGCTCCTCCAAGAGATGGTTACTCATTGTTAGCCTATCAGGCAAGTCGAGAGGAAGAGACTTGGTTGTCTTTGGGCTACTTAAAACAGTTTGACAAGGTGACAGAAACTCAGTCAGCTTGGTTTGTCTCAGCCTTCTAGTAGCAGCTTTCGTAAATCCTAACTGGAGCACAAAATTTGGAGGACAGTGAGTAGCCACAAGAGGAAGGAGGTATATTAAAGGAAGGCATTTCAATGTTAGGAGACTCTAGTAGATGTGAAGACTTGCTGTTAAGTGTATCACTATTAGATTTGTTAGTCCTTAAATCTGAGATGGGAGTAATTGTTATCTGGATATTACCTTGTATGCTCTTAAGCACAGGTGGAGATAAGGTAAGATCGAGAACTTCCAACATCCTATCAAGAGCTGAGTTTCCCAGGTAAGTTGGCAGACAAATCTTGAAAAGTTGTGCAGAGCCGGAATGTTTTAAGACACAGATATAGTTCCTGTATTGCTTGCCAGCCACCCCTCACGGGAGCCTCAAGGCCATACGTCTGCAAAAACTGCAAAACTGCAGGGCTGGAGTATATAAAAGCCTGCCAGAGCTTATCTCAGCTGAGGAGTAATGACGCAGTCCCAGATAACACTCCCAATTACAGCAACTCCAAATAGCCTTCTTCTTGTCCAGAGAAACGTTATAGGTTAAAAACAGTTCAGTAAAATTAGTAAATAGTAATAAGACAAGATAAAATAGCTATTAGCATAAAAACAGAATAAAATAAGTAGTTTATCAGCACGAGCTCCTGCAGGGAGCTGTCTCATTTCAATATTGTTTCTTTCCCTTTTGCTTGCAATTCTATTAGATTTTTAAGCCTTATCCATTAAATACCTTTGTAACACCAATCTCATTTCTTCCTCAACCGTATTCTGCATGCATTTCTCACTGGCTCTTCCCTAATACTAATTCCTCTGGTTATTAATGCTATCATATCCTGTATGATATTCTTGATTCAACCTCCTCTATCATTAATTTTATTTGTCTATTATGTTCACTTGCTAGAAAATACTTTTATCTCTCCTCCATCTTTTAGCTTCCCTATAGCCACATGTAATTTTATTATCCATATTTACTAGAATATGATGAGTTACTTTTATAACACCCACATCTGTATTGGTTATTCTCAAAATCAAATGTTTAGATACTAGGATAAAATCTACTTAGACTAACTCCTATGAAAGTACAATAAATTTCTTTTCATCTCCTTTCATCACTCCCCAAGAATTTTTCAAATCAGTTCTCTTTATTTTCTATTCAAAACTGTGATGGTATTACTTTTCCCCATCTCTAGCAGGGTTTGATATATCTTTCTCTTTTTCCATAACAATCCTAAAATTCACTCTTCTTCTTCTTCTTCTTCTTCTTCTTCTTCTTCTTCTTCTTCTTCTTCTTCTTCTTCTTCTTCTTCTTCTTCTTCTTCTTCTTCTTCTTCTTCTTCTTCTTCTTCAAAAATTTACAATTCTAAAAACACTTCTTTTCAAAAAGCAACTTGATTTCTCCTCACTTTCAAGATTATTTTCTCTTTCCTTTGTAGGCATGGTTAACCTCAGGTTCCTTCTTATAACTTCTGTTTCTGAGGAAGTCTAGCCTGGGTCCAAATGATCTCTCCCCTCTCTACTAACCTAATGCACAAGGCCCGTTCTCATTCCTCTATGGTCTGTGGATGAGATTTAAAGAAGTGTTTGACCTGAAGATCACTGTCAGAAGACCAAAGAAACAAAAGGTTTTCCGTGTTGTGCTGGGGAAGACTCCTGAAACCAATGGAATGGACCCCACTGTGGAGGACCGTGGGGCTGGTTTTGAAGTAGATGTGGTAAGACTGGGCTCTTCCTTTTAACGATGCTGGGAAGAACCCCAATTGCAACACAGCAGAGGGAAGCCAAGTACCCCAGGGCACACGTAAACCACATTCCTTTCAACGTGGAAAGACTGCTTTAGCTTCCGGAGGGGAGAGAGATGGCAGGCGAGGTGGCTGAAGGAGGGCGGTCGAATGACAAAGGTGAGGGGCAAGCAGGATAATAGCCAGGCAATGCCACGTGAGATGCTAAAGGCAGAAATCCTGTAGCTTTTGTTTTGGCTTTGGCAGTATGTGCCAACCTGTGAAGTAATAATCCCCCTTGCATGTGAAGCTGCCGTACCAACAAATGCATAGTGCAAGAAGATTCGATTTGGGACAGGCCTAAAATTCACCTCTAGATATCTCACACTACTCTTCAGACATTGCTCTTTATTGTCTTGAGTTGAACTCTAAGGACGTGGTCCTATTCCAAGAGGTGCAGGAGGGGTTAAAGCATCTTCTCATGCCTTGAACAATAGCAAGCATTACTCCCCTCCCTGAAGAGCTGAAACTTTTAACCCTGGTTCTTTAAAAAAATCAAACCTGAAAACATTAGCTCAGCTTATTTTCCCAAGCCTTAGCTCTCCCAAGATGTTCTCTACCAGACAACGTTCAACTGTTTACCCACGTTGCTCCTCTGTATTCCTAGACCTCTGCTTGTGCCAAGTAATGTTTGGTTCACCTTTTCGCCCTCGGCTTGTATCATTCGGGGAGAGTTGTCACAAGCTGATGTACTCGATCCCTCTTGGACATAAAGAAAGCAGAGCAGAGAAGATTCAGAATGATAGGAGGAGGAACAGGCTGTTTCTCTTTATCCCTGGAGGGTCTGTGGAGTCAGGCCAGCTTCTTAACATCTGTGACACAAAAGGGGAAGGGGGAGACCTTTCCTGGGTCAGTAATCTATAGGCTGCAACAGTCCTTTATGCTACTCTCTCTCTCTCTCTCTCTCTCTCTCCCCTCTGTGTGTGTGTTGTGTGTGTGCTATCAAATGAATTCTGATTTTCAGGGATTTCTAGATACAAGATACTCAGAAATGCTTTATCATTCCTTCTTCTAGGGATGCTAAAGATCATTTTATTTATTTATTTAATTTATTGGATTTCTATACCACCCCATCTGGCAGCAAGATCACTCTGGGCGGTTTACAACAATTAATACATCCAAACAATTTATACAATAAAACCATAAATAGTAACACAATAAAACAAAATAAAAATAAAAATAAAAATAATATTAAAATGACATAAACCAATATATTATTATTGGCAGGCTAATGGTTCTCAACCTACGGGTCCCCAGATGTTCCTGAACTGCAACTCCCAGAAGCCTCCACTACTCTCTGTGCTGGAAGGGATTTCTGGGAGTTGCAGTTCAGGAACATCTGGGGGCCCACTGCTCTAGATGCAGGTGGCTCAAGGCCACACAAGCTGGCTAATCTCCCAGGAGCATGCATTTGAGCCTGGTGTGTGGAAACAGGCAGACCTACTCCTGAGAGAGCAAAAAAGAAAGAACTGGGCACTGGTAAGTTTCTGGGTTTGAGCAGTTCAACTAGGGCTGTTTGACCTCTGCCTCTGCTAACTTTAACTGCTCATTTAAATACAAAGAGCCATTAATCAGCCCAACAAAGGAAGTGGCTAGGTAGCAGGGAGTGGTGCCAGACTAAGCTCTGAGCTTGGGGGTGGAGTTACACTAAGTCTTTTCTCCTGAAGAAGAAGCTTAGCTTCAGCATTTGAGCCTGGTGTGTGGAAACAGGCAGACCTACTCCCGAGAGAGCAAAAGAAAAAGAACTGGGCACTGGTAAGTTTCTGGGTTGGAGCAGTTCAAATAGGGCTGTTTGACCTCTGCTTCTGCTAACTTTAACTGCT
Source organism: Phrynocephalus forsythii (assembly GCA_029282475.1). Classification (NCBI taxonomy): domain Eukaryota; kingdom Metazoa; phylum Chordata; class Lepidosauria; order Squamata; family Agamidae; genus Phrynocephalus; species Phrynocephalus forsythii. Next base: position 12,906,531 of record JAPFRF010000002.1, read on the forward strand.
CATTTAAATACAAAGAGTCATTAATCAGCCAAACAAAGGAAGTCTTTTCCCCTGAAGAAGAAGCTTAGCTTTAGCATTTCAGCCTGGCGTGTGGAAACAGGCAGACCTACTCCTGAGAGAGCAAAAGAAGTCAGCATTAGTAAGTTTCTGGGTTGGAGCAGTTCAACTAGGGTTGTTTTACCGGCCCGAGATTTCATTTCAACATAAAAGGAAGAACATTGTACTAGATTATAATTTCTAGTTTAGTAGCTAGTAAAACTGTAAAAATTTCAAGGCCCAGAATACTGCACTCATTAGAATGGAGTCTGAGGGAGCAGCTGTAGTTACCTGTAACACTTGTGCCATGCTTGTCATCTTGACAAAACGCAAGGAGAACTACACTTGCTGCAAGTGCAAGCTGGTTGTACTATTGGAAGAGAAGGTCCACCAGCTAGAGGCCCGCATATCGGACCAGCAACATATTAAGGAGCTTGAGCTATTCTTGGACAGAGCGAAACAGACTATCCAGGTCCAAGAAGAAACAGGGCACACTTCTGAGGATGAAGTCACTTCCCAAATTCAAGAGGTTGATGTATGGAGGAATGTGACTCAAAGGAGTAGAACGCCAAGGGATCGCTCAGAGAGTCTCATATTGCACAATCAATTTGAGGCTCTTCCCTTATCACACCTCATGAGGCACACATAGAGGAACAACTGGTTCCACCTGAAGATCTCTCCCTCATCACAATTGATGAGATACAGGATCAGGTACATGTAGATGAACAGGCTGCAGGAGAGAAGCTCCTTGTACTAGGGGATTCTATACTTAGAAATACGGAGGGATGGATTTTTAATGAGCATGATAACCATATGGTCACTTGCCTGCCAGGTGAAAAGGTTGCAGACATCACGATAAATATAGATAGCTTGTTAGAGAGAACTGGGAAAGAGCCAGTGGTCATGGTACACGGTACCAATGATGTCGGGAAGGCCAAGCGGTCAGTCTTGGAAGCCAAATTCAGGTTGCTAGGTAGAAGATTGAAGTCCCGGGCTTCCAAGGTAGCATTTTCAGAAGTGCTACCTGTTCCTCGTGCAGGACCCGCCAGGTAGGCAGAGCTCAGAAGCCTCAATGAGTGGATGAGGCGATGGTGTCGAGAGGAGGGCTTTAGATTTGTCAGGAACTGGAGAACATTTTGGGACAAGCCAAACCTGTTCAGGAGGTATGGGTTGCACTTGAATCATGATTGCTGGCACTCAACATCAAAAAGGCTACAGAGCAGCTTTTAAACTGATAACTGGGGGAAAGCCGACAGGAGCTGAGTGGCATCCGGTTTGGAACACCTCATCCTCGGGGAATGAGGTTGGAGAGGGTAGAGAATCACATAGAGATGACATAGCAGGTACTAGCACTGGGAGAATAATGGAATATGATAGTTTGTCTACTGAAAATAAAAGCTGTGGGGGGTCGGGGAGAACAAAGCAGCTGTTGTTGTTGCAGGACCCACTGTACAGGTGCTTCTACGCCAATGCTCGAAGCCTCTGAGCAAAGATGGGAGAACTTGAACATTTGGCAGCTAACATAGATATAATAGCCATAACAGAAACCTGGTGGAATGTAGAGAACCAGTGGGATACAGCAATCCCAGGCTATAAACTCTAGAGAAGGGATAGAGAGGGGCGGGTTGGAGGGGGAGTGGCCATCTATGTCAAAGAAGGGGTAAAATCCAGCAGAATGGAGATTGACAGAGGGTCTGACTCCACCACAGAATCACTGTTGGTTAAACTACCAGGTCCAAGGAGTGATGTGATAGTTGGGGTATTCTATCGTCCACCAGATCAAAAACTTGAGGGGGACCTTGAAATGAGGAGAGAAATCATGGAGGTATCTAAGAGGGATAGGATAGTAATCATGGGGGACTTCAATTATCCCCACATTGACTGGGTCAATGCGAGCTCCGGGCAAGAAAGAGAAACCGGGTTTCTTGACTTGCTGAATGACTGTGCCTTAGAGCAACTTGTCATGGAGCCCACCCGAGAACAGGCAACTCTGGATGTAATAATATGTGATACTCAGGACCTGGTCGGGGATGTGAATGTCACTGAGCCTCTGGGGAACAGTGACCAATGCTGCAATCTCCTTTGCCATGCGTGTTGGAGGAAGAGTATCAAGCAAATCAGACATAAAAACCCTTGATTTTCAAAGGGAAAACTTCCCTCAGATGAGAAAACTAGTTAGAAAGAAATTGAAGGGGAAGGTTGGAAGAATCCAAGCTCTTCAGAGTGCATGGAGCCTGTTTAAAACAACAATAATAGAGACTATTACATACGGGGTCTAGGAACAACGCAGGACACTGGTCGCTTCCCAACTTTATTTCTTGAAGCCCAACTGACGGCCGAACCCCCTGCTTAAAATGGGCGCATAATTTCCCCGGCGTGCACCTCATTGGCTATTGCCGCGTTCACACAATTACTCGTGGTTAGCTGGGTCACGTCAGACGCGCGACTCCATTGTGGCTCCGCCCACGCCTCAATCTCGCTCGCTAAAACACAACATTCCTCCCCCCATGGTTCAACACAGTAACAACCAACACTACCATCAACCCTACTATTTTAGTCGCATACATAATCCCCCAGATGTGCCGGTCTTCTACGCTCTCGCTGGGACTGCCGCAACTTAGGTGGTGATGTGGGAACAACGGGGACCGCTAGTTCCCGGATATCAGGCTGTGCCTGTGCCTCCGGGTTAGCAGGTACCCCGTTAGCAACCGAAAACTCGGCATTCCGTCTGGGCGGCACCTCATTAGTCTCCCCGGACTCAAAGTCACTGACTTGCTCCGGCTCAGAATCCGGAGCTTCCTCGGGCTCTGGCTCGGCTAGATCTTCCGGGGGCACCAGCGCCACAGTTGTTCTGACGCGGATCTGATCGATGTGACGCCGCCACACCAACCCCCCCTCTAAACCCACCTCATAAGATGTGGGACCCGAGCAGGCCACTATCGTTCCAGGAACCCATCGTCGCTCTTGACCATAACTTCGGGCATATACAGGGTCGCCTATGGCAAATCCTCTCGGAGCTTCCCTATGCTCCGTGGAGGGCCTCTTATCGAGTGCTCTGTCGGGATGGAGACGATCAAGGAGCGTCGTCAGTCTCCTTCCCATAAGGATCTCTGCAGGGCTACGCCCCGTTACGGCACTAGGGGTGACATGTTGGGCCAACAAGAACTGTGAAAGACGATAATACCAGTCCCCCTGTATGATCCGCCTGAGCGCGTCCTTGGTCGTACGGACCATGCGCTCAGCTTGGCCGTTAGTGGCCGGATGAAACGGGGCGGACCTAATGTGCCTGATACCCGCTAGAGCGACAAACTCCTGAAATTCGGCAGAAGTAAACGCCGTTCCGTTGTCACTCACGATTGTGTCGGGCAAACCGTGGGTGGCAAACAGCCGCCTCAGCACATTTATTGTCGCCTTTGTGGATGTAGTGGAGGTAGGGGCCACTTCTAGCCACTTGGACCTTGCATCCACTACTATTAAAAAATATTGGCCCTGGAAGGGCCCGGCAAAGTCTAGATGTAATCGGGACCAAGGGGCTTGCGTGGATTCCCAGGCCTGTACGGGGGCCTTAGATGGCTCGGGCCGAGACGCCTGACAAGGTTCACACCCCTTCACCCACTCTTCGATTTTAGCGTCCATGCCCGGCCACCAAACATAACTCCGGGCGAGTGCCTTCATGCGGACAATGCCCGGGTGGGCGACATGAAGGGCCTCCAATACCTTAGTCCTCAAAGAGGGGGGGACCACCACCCGACCACCCCAAAGCACACACCCCCTGTGTGACGAGTTCGTCTTTCCGGGCCGTATAAGCCGCAAATTCCGGGCCCGGTTGCTTGGGCCACCCCTCCCCACCCAATCCAAAACACGAGCCAACACTCGATCACGTCGGGTTAAGGCGGCGATATCCTGGATGTGCAAGGGACAATCCGGCAGGTCCTGGATCCTTAGGACCTGGTGGGCAGGAGCAGGGTCCGGGCCACACTCCGGTAGCGGCAGACGGCTAAGGGCATCGGCATGACCCATCGCCTTCCCGGGCGGTGCTGCAGTTCGTAATTGTATCCAGCCAGAAAGATGGACCACCGCAGTACTCATGGTGAGAGCACTTGGGGGGTCTGGCGGTCCGCGGCAAACAGGCCCAACAACGGCTTGTGGTCTGTGACTATTGTGAAGGGTCGGCCGTACAAGAAGTCATGAAACTTCTTGACCCCTTTCACAATGGCTAACCCCTCCCTATCAATTTGGGCGTAGTTCCTCTCCGCGGACGAAAGGGTTTGAGAGAAGTACGCCACCGGAACTTCTCTTCCGTCCGGAAGTTGATGACCCAGAACGGCGCCCACTCCATACGGGGGAAGCATCACAAGCCAACACGACCGGCAAGGACTCATCAAAGTGGGCCAGTACAGAATTTGACACCAACAGGTCCTTTACCCCGCGAAAAGCCTTCCTTTGTCTCTTACCCCACACCCAGGGCGCCTTTTTGTCCAGGAGCCGGTGCAACGGCTCCGCGACGGCCGCCTTATGTGGCAGGAAGGCGTGATAAAAATTTAGAAGTCCTAGAAAAGCCTGTAACTCCGCTTTCCCTTTGGGCTCTGGCGCCTCGCGAATGGCGCGAAGTTTGTCCCGGGCTGGGTGTATGCCCGTTGCATCGACGTGAAACCCAAGGAAATCCACGCTGTCTACTCCCAACAGGCATTTTGATTTTTTCACCTTAAGGCCCGCCTCCCGAAACCTCTCTAGCACTGTTCGGAGTCGAGCGCCAAAGTCCGTCATAGATGGAGCAGCGATTATAACATCGTCAAAAAATGGAGTTACTCCGGGAATTCCCTTCAGGAGGCGGTCCATCATATTCTGGAAAAGTCCTGGGGCTACACTCACCCCGAATTGTAATCGATTTACACGGAAGGCCCCCTTATGTGTGACAATCGTCTGAGCATCTGCCGTAGCTGTGTCAACCGGCAGTTGTTGGTAGGCCTGTGCCAAATCCAACTTTCCGAATACTTTTGCCCCGGCGAGGGTGGCCAAAACATGGCTCACGACCGGGACCAGGTACGCATGGTCGCGGAGAGCTTTGTTGAGAGTGCACTTATAATCCCCACAAATCCTAACCGACCCATCGGGCTTAACCGGGGTGACTATAGGAGTCTCCCAGGTTCCCGAGTCTACCGGTTCTAGGACCCCTTGTGCAACAAGGCGGTCCAGCTCCGCCTCAATCTTGGGCTTGAGCGCGAATGGGACCCGGCGGGCCTTCACCCGGATGGGACTAATCTCTGGGTTCAAGCGCAGGGAAATCGGGGGGCCCTTATACTGTCCCAAGGACCCGTCGAAAACAGATGGAAAGTCCTTACAAATCTCTTCCGGGCCCACCTTGGAAAGGAGACTATGAATGCCTGTAAACCCAATTCCCAAGGGCTCCAGCCACGATAAGCCCAGGAGGCTGGTAAAAGGGCCTTCCACAATTATTAGGTCCAGTCGCTGGGAAACCCTTCCATACTGGACCTGGAACGTGCCCATTCCCACAGTCTTTATTATATTCCTCTGAAAATCCTTGAGGGTCACTGGGGATGGGCGAAGAGGGGGGGCCACCCCTGGGGCACAGGCGCCGGAAGGTCTTAGCCGAGATAATAGAATACATGGAGCCCGTGTCCATCTCCATTACACAAGGGGCCCCCTCTATCTTGACTTCCAACTTGACCTTAGTGGGCTTACGGTTGCGTGTGCAGACCTGCATTACCGTGGCAGCGATGATCGACTGCAACTCCTCTTCCTCCCGAGTCTCATGTACGCGCTGTCTCGTCCGGTTTCCTTTCAACTTGGAACGGCAGACTCGGCGGATGTGCCCGGCCTTGCCGCAACGGCGGCACGTGGCATCCCGGAACGGGCAGGAGCGACGATCGTGATCCTCACCACAGCCAAAACAGGAGTCTCCTCGGGCCGATCCGGTAGAGCGCACGTGCAAGGGTGCGGTCGTGTCGTGCAAACGCCGACTCGTACCTGACTTGCTGAGGTTGCGGTGGACGCTGGTATCCTCTTCCTCCGACGTACTGTCCGTGGCGTGGACTTCCGCTGCCTTCTTGTTTGCGTGTGTGGAAGCCGACCGCTCGTAGGCCAAAGCTTCGCTGTAGGCCGCGCTCAAGGTGATGGTCTCGCGCGCCATCAGCTTGGTCTGAAGCTTCTCATTACGTAAACCCCATATGAATCGGTCCCGGATCATCTCCTCCAAGTTATGGTATTCACATTCTCCCGCCAGCGAACGGAGCACTGCAAGGTACTCCACGGTAGACTCGGAGGGGCCTTGAGAGCGCAGGAAAAAACGGTGCCTCCGGGAGACTATTGATGGCTTCGGGATGAAGTGGTTGGTGAGCAATCCCGCCACTTCATCATACGATAAAGAGTCCAGCGGGTTATGACCGGCCAACCCTTTAGCAATTATGTAGGTGGCCGCCCCACAGCCACCCAACAAAATGTTCCGCTTCTGGCGGTCCTCCGTAATGCCATGGGCCTCAAGTAAAAAACGGAGGCGCTCGATGTATGCTTCCCAATGCTCGGGGTGCCGGGGGTCGAACTCACCCAGGGCATGCATAATGGCGGCTACTCCCTGGAAGGGCGTGGGCAGCGGCAGTCGAGAGGCGCCTCGGTCCGGAGAGGACATCGCAAGACGACGTGGCAGGCCCGATATGGGGATACGGCAGCTCAGAAATATCCCATCCTCGTCGCCACTATTACATACGGGGTCTAGGAACAACGCAGGACAATCTGGTCGCTTCCCAACTTTATTTCTTGAAGCCCAACTGACGGCCGAACCCCCTGCTTAAAATGGGCGCATAATTTCCCCGGCGTGCACCTCATTGGCTATTGCCGCGTTCACACAATTACTCGTGGTTAGCTGAGTCACGTCAGACGCGCGACTCCATTGTGGCTCCGCCCACGCCTCAATCTCGCTCGCTAAAACACAACAGAGACCAAGCACAAATGCATACTAGAGATGGGCACGACTTGAAAAAAAAATTTTTCGAGTTGTCGTTAGTCGGGCCGGTTCCGTTTTGGGTCGTTTCCGTTTTTTGCGAAAATTCACAAAAATTAGTCGATTCATTTTTTTTTTCGTTTTTTTGTTGTCATTAGTACTGGGTTTTTTTGGGGGGGGAGCGGGCTCCTGGAGGCACCTCTGTGGGGTGGGTGCCTCCTCTGGCCCACTATAAAGGGAAAGTGGGCTCCTGGAGGCACCAGTGGGTGCCTCCTATCCTCACCCACTAGGAAGGGGAAGCAGGCTCCAAGAGACCCCTCTACATGGGGGTCTCCCCTCCTCACCTGCTGCTGCTGCAAAATGGTATGCAATAGCCATATGGATATTGAATACCAGTTGTGCAGACAGTGATTGTAAAGACTAGTGGATGGCACTGAACCCAGAGCCATAGGTGAGATGCCTAACTAAGGCTCTCGCACCACCATGTCTCACACAGAAGGGAATTGTACTTGCGTGTAGTGCAATGCAAGTACATCTGGCTTAGGGTTAAGGTGGGTTAGGGTTAGGGCTAGGGTTAGGCTAGTGACGGGTAAGGTTACGGTGGGCCAGTGCGTTGCACCTCTGGGTGCCTCTCTGACCCACTAAGAAGACAGTCTGTGACATATGGGTATGGAGTCAAGGGTTAGGGTTAGGGTTAGGGGGCTAGGGCAGGTTTTAGGGGGCTTTTTGGCACATCCCAGAAGTCTCCATGGCCAAGTGGCCATGCGTTTGGTGGGATGGCTCCAAAAATTTGCATGGTCGTCCACTCCCACATGGCTGGCCACTCGGCCAGCCCATCATTGCGCAGGTGTAAATAAAATAAAATAAAATAAAATAAATGGAGGGCAGAGGAGGAGAGGAGAGACATTTTGTTGCAAGAAAAAACCCACTGCTACTGTGAAAAATCTGGCAGTTTATAAATTTTCGTGTGTTTCTGTTGTGCTTGTGTGTTTTTGGACCACGATTTCAAAAACAATATTGCGTTCGCCGCCCCATTTTGGATCCCCCGCCCGCACCGCATGGCATGGCGACTCAAGTCCGGCTGCCCAGAACGGGGGGGAGGCGGGACCCCCCCTCCAGAAACCACCCCTCCGGTAGGTGCCCTGCGCCCTTAGTCAAGCAGGCAATTTTCCGCCTGCTTTTTTGGCCCGGGAATGGGTGGGGGGAGAGTTTAAAAGTTTTTTCCTGTGCCATCCGTGCCGCTTGCTTGCGCTTTAATTGTGGCGGCCGGCGGCTGGCGAGACTGGGCTTTTTGCTGGCTGCCTGCGAGCCTGCGGCGAGTCCCACCAGAGCAGCCCAGGACAGGGGATGGGGGGGAGGCCGGGGACCTCCAGAAACAACCCCGCTGGTAGATGCCATTTTTCCGCCTGTTTTTCGGCCGGGAACTGGGTTTTTTTCACTTTTAAAAACTTTTTTTCTGTGCCGCGTGGCATCGCGCAATCGCGTGATGCAAGGAACGAGCACGACAAATCAGACCAAAATTGTTCGTTCATCGGTTCGAGCTCGAAGTCTGGCGGAGTAATTCCCATTACCGTTTCCGTAGAGTAACGGAAATGAGTAACGGAAACGGAAACGGGAATACCGCTAAGTCGTGCCCATCTCTAGTGCATACCACAAAGAAAGAAGAGCTCATTTACGTCCAAGAGGGCGCCAGCAGGGTTAACGAGTAAAGTTAGAGAGGCTCTAAAGTGCAAGGAGAGGTCTTTCTATAAATGGAAATCCTCCCCAAATGAGGAAAATAAAAAGAAACACAAACTCTGGCAAAAGAAATGTAAGACGTTGATAAGGAAGGCAAAGAAAGATTTTGAGGAACGCATGGCTAGCAATATAAAGGGTAATAATAAAAGCTTCTTTAAATATGTTAGAAGTAGAAAACCTGCCAGAGAACCAGTTGGTCCTCTGGATGGTGAGGGAGGAAAAGGAGAGGTTAAAGAGGACTTGGAAATTGCAGAGAAATTAAATGAGTTCTTTGCATCTGTCTTCATGACAGAGGACTGTGAGCAGATTCCGCTGCCTGAACGGTCCCTCTTGACTAAACAATTAAATCAAATACAGGTTAAAAGAGAGGATGTTTTAGGTCTAATTGATAAATTGAAGATTAACAAGTCACCGGGCCCAGATGGCATCCACCCAAGTGTTATTAGGGAACTGAGAAATGAAATTGCAAACCTCTTAACGGTAATATGCAACTTGTTTCTTAAAACGGCCACAGTGCCGGAGGACTGAGGATAGCAGTTGTCACACCAATTTTTGAAAAAGGAAGGAGGGGGACCCGGGAAACTACAGGCCACTTAGCCTTACATCTGTCCCAGGGAAGATGGTGGAAAGCCTCATCCAAGAGAAAATCTTAAAACACATAGAAGAACAAACCTTGCTGAGAGAAAATCAGCATGGCTTCTGCAAGGGTAAGTCTTGTCTGACAAATCTTGTAGAATTTTTTGAAAAGGTCAACAGGCATGTGGATTTGGGTGAACCAGTGGATATAGTCTATCTGGATTTTCAAAAGGCTTTTGACACAGTCCCTCACCAAAGGCTGTGTCAAGCCCCGCACACAGAATACACAGCAAGCCAAGTTCAGTTCTTTGCCAGGAACTTAGTTGTAATCCAGATAACGAACAAAGTACAGTCCGAATCAAAGCTAAAATTCCTTACAGAGCCAAATGCCAAGTTCAAGGGTACAGAGAAACGTTGTAGTCAGAAAGCTGGTCCAAGGTCAGGAAACAAAGTCAGGATAACACACAGGAATGTGGTGGCAAGGTAAGTGACGTGTTGCTCCCACAGAGGTTTCAGGGTAAACTTCCTAGCTTTATCCTAAACCAGGGAACACACCCATATCTCTGGCAAGGCTCCTGCTAGAACTCAGGGCTTTCAGATTCTACGCCTATCATTAAAGATCCTTTCCCTGGCTCTCCTGTTAGTTCTTTTTTGCAGCATCCTGTTCCTAGCCCTCATAGGAGGAGGAGATGTGCCCTCAGCTGCGTCCTCAGACTCAGCTGCCTGCTGAGCTGAACTGCAAGGCTCTTCCTGCTGTTCTTCAGCATTTAACCCTTCACATTCAGGTTCTATGACAGGCAGGGTCCTGGCAGGCTGCGGAGAAAATTGCACAGTCAGGGGATAACAGGGCAGGTCCTCTTATGGATTGAGAACAGGTTGAGATCGCGGAAACAAAGAGTAGGTGTCAATGGGAAATTTTCACAATGGAGAGAAGTGAAAAGTGGTGTGCCCCAGGGATGGCCAAGCAGTGAGGTGGCAAAGTTTGCAGATGACACAAAACTTTTCCGTGTGGTAAAAACCAGAAAAGATTGTGAAGAACTCCAGAAGGATCTCTCCAAACTGGGGGAATGGGCAGCAAAATGGCAAATGCGTTTTAATGTAGCCAAATGTAAACTCATGCATATTGGGGCAAAAAATCAAAACTTTATCTATCAACTCATGGGCTCTGAGTTATCCGTGACAGATCAGGAAAGAGATCTTGGTGTGTTGGTGGATAGCTCCATGAAGGTGTCTCCCCAATGTATGGCAGCTGTGAAGAAGGCCAATTCCATGCTAGGGGTTATCAAAAAGGGGATTGAAAATAAAACAGGCAACATTACAATGCCATTATACAAAACAATAGTAAGGTTGCACCTGGAGTATTGTGTACAATTCTGGTCACCGCATCTTAAGAAAGACATAGTGGAACTGGAAAAGGTGCAGAAGAGAGTGACTAAAATGATTACTGGGCTGGGGCACCTCCCTTATGAAGAAAGGCTAAAACATTTGGGGCTCTTTAGTCTGGAAAAAAAGGCGTGTGAGGGGGGATATGATTGAGACGTACAAAAATAATGCAGGGCATGAGTAAAGTGGATAGAGGGAAGCTCTTCTCCCTCTCACAAAATGCCAGAACTAGGGGACATCCACTGAAATTGAGGGCTGGGAGAGTGAGAACAGACAAAAGAAAATATTTTTTCACCCAGTGCGTTGTTTGTCTGTGGAACTCCCTGCCACAGGATGTGGTGATGGCATCTGGCCTGGATGCCTTCAAAAGGGGATTGGACAGATTCCTGGAGGAAAAGTCCATCACAGGTTACAAACCATGATGGAGATGTGTAATCTCCAGGCTCAAAACCGGGGTACTTCAAGGGCCAGATGGAGGGGAGTGGTAGCAGGAGACAGATATCTAGTCTTGTGGGCTCCCAGAGGCATCTGGTGGGGCCACTGTGAGATACAGGAAGCTGGACTAGATGGGCCGTTGGCCTGATCCAGCATGGCTCTTCTTATGTTCTTATGTTCTTATGAGCCACAGTGGGGAAGCAAACTCACAGCCTTTGGGTCCTCCTAAATCAATGAGATATCTAGTCAACCTTACCCAATGCTAATATAGACAGTAACTTTCACTCAAGATCACTAGTACCCTGTTATATCTCTCTCTTCATCATGTCATAATTGAAGTCCTTTTGTTGAGGAGAAACGACAGCTAAATCAGGCTCCTCCTCCTTCTTCTTTTGATGGTCAACATGTATTTATTAATCAGACAGGCTTTTTGCTTCTTCTGGCACAACACTACTGCAGGCTTTAAAAATTATCTAAGCTTTGTTTTATTGATCTGTTTTAATTGTACTTTTAATATGTTTCTGTGTTTGTGTCACACATCCATATATAGCTTTGTGAGTGAATTTATGCCAGCAAATTGCTAGATCTGTGTGTGTGTGTGTGTGTGTGTACCAGGAGATATTGCTGAGCCAGGACATACAGGACAAAGCCAACTGTATTTCTGAGACACACTTGAAAATAAATCTCTTTGTCATACAATGGAACTGCATACTTCAAAGTGCAGAAGTATGTGGTACCAGTAAATGTCTAGAATCTTTGAGATTACCCAGTTTTCTTAAAGCCTTCTGAGTAGGTACTTACGAAATGTTGTGATAGATGGAATGAAAAGAAGTGGAAGTCCTTTTAAGAATTTGAAAATACAAGGATTTCTTTATCAGATCAAAACAGGGATACAAGTTGCTACGTGTTCTTTTCTAAGAGTAGCCAAACTGAGGCTTCTGAGATTTCAAGAAGGCTGTGAAAGTTGTGTTGTCATCAGATACAGTGAACTAGAAACTTTCTGATTAAGTACTGCTCAATCTCCAGCCTTCCCGATGCTCCTACAAATGCCTAGAAGTCCTGCAGCAAGTCTCTGATTTAAAATCCTGGCAAGAAGCTGTATAAAACACAGTTGATATCCTGTTATATGACCGACAACATTTGTGTGGAAACTACATTATCAGCAAAGATTCGACACAGTGATGACTGTAATGTCTTTGGCAGTTACTTCACATCCGTTTTGTCTCTGTAACTGTTGCGCTTCGGACTGGTACCAAAAAAAATCTTACTTCACGTCCGTCATGCAACAGCTGAAATTTGTTTCGACCACGCCCCTGGAGCAGGATCAGAGCGTGACAATACTGTACCTGGTGCTGGGTTGGGGTATTCTCTAGTCACAGTTTGTTCCCGGTTCATGTTCCGAGACACGGGACCGTGTGGTCACAACTGTCATGCAACAACCAGTGTCCACCTAGTGGTCAGCAGCTGAAGTGGCATTCAACATTAGTTTCCCTACAGGAAACACCATGCAGTGCAAATGTTTATTAATGAAAGTGATGAAAATTCTGTAGCATTGACGTGTAAATCCTGGAAGACCAGTAAATCGAAATATCGAAAAAGTTTTATTTATGATATTTTAAAAAGGGTTAAGAAAGCAAGACAAATTCAGAATTTGTCACAGAACAAGACCATGAAGTAACAGTTGACATGAGACAAGTTATAATGACCATGAGAAAATGGAAACAGGGACTAAACAGGGACAAAACCACGTGATCGCAACCAATGCTGTCATGGTACAAAACTAGTCGTAGAACAAGGAAGGATGTGAAGTAACATATGATCATATGTATGTCACCTTTTGTTAAATTTATCACTGATCCAAGAGCTCTGAAAATACTGCTCTCTTGTCTTTTCTCAGTTGATTAAGAGTGTTGGGATCATTGACACTCCCTCAAACTATTTGAACAAAATGGAGGTTATGAAGGGGACACCTGTGTCCAGAAGCTGCCCATTAGAACCTTTCTAAGTCATGATGTGGCCAAATGACCAGATGGGTGGGGTATATATAAATTAAATAAATAAATAAATAAATAAATAAATAAATAAATAAATAAATAAATAAATAAATATTGCAACAATTCCTAGGGCATTCTATGAAATAAAAATGTTACCATCACCTGTAATGAATCCAGAGAAGTCATGGTGATATCTGTTACTCTGTCCTTGAAATTTACTGTCCAAATCTTGCATAACAGATGAAGCACATTTTCACAGGGATTGATATCATAAACACTGGAGGGGAGAATTTCTATTCAGCAGTATGGGTGTGGAAACCTGATTAACCTATCATGGTGCACAATCATGAGTCGACGCCTCCACAAATAAATTGTCTGATCCAGTTTAGATAGCTAAGCCATTTGGTGTTAGTTGCTTTTATAATAGTGAATGGGATCTAAAAGTCATCTATGGATTGTCAGGAGGAGCACTCCCATACATTTCCCTGAATCTGCTCCCACTTAACTTCATTGGGTGATGAAGTACCCTAAGGGAAGCAAGGTAGGTGGGATCCATCCTCCATTCTCTTTCCCATTCTTTATTTGGTGAACCTCTGTTGGGAACAATACATCCAGATGATGAAGTCCTTGATAGATTTCTCACTTGAGGATAGGGGATGCCTATACATTGGGACTAAACAAATAATCTTCTAAGTACAGTGCCACCCCTGTATCTGCTGATTCAGCACCTGCAGATGGCGAGCAGCGGTGCAAGGTGCAGGAATGACGGTGGTGTGCTGGCCCAGGTAGGACAGCAGTGATGGCTGCAGAGGATGCACTGCCCAGGGTGTCCACATGGGTCATCAGTGGCTGCAGAGGATGCTGCATGGCCCACAAGTGCCCATCTGCAACATCAGTGGCAGCGGTGGAGTGGCCCATGAGTGCTTGCCCACATCATTGGTGGTGTAGTCAGCAAGCACCCACCTGCAGTGGCGGCGGCGGTGGCTGCATGGCCCCAAGTCCCTACCTGCATTGTCAACAGTAGTGCCATAACACGCTCCCAAACCCATGGGGGGGGGACACAGGGGAGGACCTTCTTGGAAGCAGCTCCTGGCCTCTGGCATTCCCTTCCAAGAGAAGCCCGGTCCACCCTTCCTCAGCTGTCTTTCTGCTGCTGGTAGGCAAAGACGTTATTTAGACAGCCCTTCGTGTACTACTGACTCTTGGGGATGGGCATTTTAATGGGGAGTGCTACGCTGACTACAGCTGCTGTCTTTGCCAAATGATTTCAAACTTGCATTAATTTAATGTTGGTTTTAATCATGGATCTCTTAATTTAATTTAATCTGTTAGTGGTTTGAATGCTATGATTTGCTGTATTTGTTTTTATATTTGTGCAAAGGAGAAAGGTGGAATATAATCTGATAATGAATGAAGGAATGAACAAACAAGTAAATTAAGAAGAGACAGATCAAGAATTAGCTCTTTTAAGAACTGAGAAATCAAACAAGGCTTTTGGGACTGAGAACAGCCCCCTCAACTCACACTCCTACATGCACTCCTTGGAGATTGTTTCACGTCTGTTTAGTATTGCACTTAGGAGCGGTACAAAAAAGTTACTTCACTTTCGTCATGCAACTACTGAAATTTCTCTCGATCACACCCCTGGAATGGGTGCTAAGTGCGACAATACTGTACCTGGTTCTGGGGTAGGGTTTTCCCTTGTAACTTTTTGTTCCCACTTTCTCTTCCAAGACAAGACACCATGTAGTAGCAACTGCCATGCAACAAAACATTCGTTTCTCTCAGAAAACTGTGTCCAGTTTTTTGTTTTGTCTTTTCAGAAGCGAAATATCAAAAAAGAATTTTTTAAGCCCCCCAAAAGGAAAAAGGAAGCTAGACAAATTCAGTATTTGTCACGGTACAAGACCATGAGGTAACACTTGTCACAAGAAGTTATCACGACCATGGGAACACTGAAACAGGGATAAAACCATGTTATCACTAGAGATGGGCACGACTTAGCGGTATTCCCGTTTCCGTTTCCGTTACTCGTATCCGTTACTCTACGGAAACGGTAACGGGAATTACCCTGCCAGACTTCGAGCTCGAACCGACGAACGAACAATTTTGGTCTGATTTGTCGTGCTCGTTCCGTCTTTTGCATCGCGATCGTCGCAATGCCACGCGGCACAGAAAAAGTTTTTAAAAGTTACAAAAACCTGGTTCCCGGCCGAAAAGCAGGCGGAAAAATGCCTGCCGTGCCTCAGGGCACCTACCAGAGGGGTTGTTCCTGGAGGTCCCCGGCCTCCCCCCCATCCCCCGTCCTGGGCTGCTCTGGTTGGACTGTGGCACACGGCACAGGAAAAAACTCCCCCACCCATTTGTTTGCCTGCTTGACTAAGGGCACAGGGCACCTACCGGAGGGGTGGTTTCTGGAGGGGGTCCCGCCTCCCCCATCCTGGGCAGCCGGATTCGCCATGCCATGCGGTGCGGGCGGGGATCCAAAATGGGGCGGCGAAGGCAATACTGTTTTTGAAATCGTGGTCCAAAAACACACAAGCACAACAGAAACACACGAAAATTTATAAACTGCCAGATTTTTCACAGTAGCAGTGGGTTTTTTCTTGCAACAAAATGTCTCTCCTCTCTCCTCTGTCCTCCATTGAATTTATTTTATTTTATTTTTTTACACCTGCGCAATGATGGGCTGGCCGAGTGGCCAGCCATGTGGGAGTGGACGACCATGCAAATTTTTGGAGCCATCCCACCAATCGCATGGCCACTTGGCCATGGAGACTTCTGGGATGTGCCAAAAGCCCCCTAAAACCTGCCCTAGCCCCCCCAACCCTAACCCTAATCCTTGACTCCTTACTTACCCAAAACAGAAGTGGGTTAGAGAGGCACCCAGAGGTGCAACCCACTTAACCTTACCCGTCACTAGCCTAACCCCTAGCCCTTGCACTAACCCACCTTAACCCTAAGCCAGATCTACTTGCATTGCACTACACGGTAAATTCCCTTCTTTGTGAGACATGGTGGTGCGAGATCACCCTATGGCTCTGGGTTCGCTGCCATCACTAGTCTCACTGTCTGCAACTGGTATGCATATCCATATGGCTATGCATGCATTTTGCAGCAGCAGGTGAGGAGGGGAGACCCCCATGTTGAGGGGTCTCTTGGAGCCTGCTTCCCCTTCCTAGTGGGTGAGGATAGGAGGCACCCACGGGTGCCTCCAGGAGCCCGCTTACCCTTTATAGCGGGCCAGAGGAGGCACCCACCTCACAGAGGTGCCTCCAGGAGCCCGCTCCCCCCAAAAAAAACCAGTACTAACGAAAACGAAAAAACAAAAAAATGAACCGACTAATTTTTGCGAATTTTTGCGAAAAACGGAAACGACCCGAAACGGAACCGGCCCGACTAACGACAACTTGAATTTTTTTTTTCAAGTCATGCCCATCTCTAGTTATCACAACCAACGCTGTCACGGTAAAAAACTGGTCGTGGAACAAAGAAGGACATGAAGTAACTGGCTTGTCATGAAGACAAGGTGTTTTGCTGATAGGGCAATTGAAGAGCAAAGGATTATTAGGTCTTACCTTCTGAGAGCTATGGTGTTAATGCCATGCATGCATGGTATTTCATTTAATAACGGATAGTCGTGTGATTGCTATAAGGAGGTAGGCCCACATGTAATCATGTTAGAAAATCAGACACCTCTGTGAGTGATCCTGTCCTTAGTTGGGTCACAATGTATTCCATTGGTGTCATTCTAGTGTTTTCCCTGACTTCACATTACAACAATTGATGGAGGAGCATCCCGAGTGCATTGTCCTCACTGTATTTCTGGCACTTGGGTGGATGGGTGGGTGGACTGAATAGCACTGCCCTGTCATCTCTGCATAAGGAAAGTGCCTCCTGCTGCCTCCCTAACCTGTTTGCCCAAAGTATTGAGCTAGTATATCTGTCCACCGAGGAAAACAATATTTAACAGTTCAGTTTCTCAAGAAGCTCAACATTTTCTAAATAACGACAATAACAGCAACATTCCCTTTGGATCCCTGCAGTTCTATATGTCAATCATTTCCCCCGAACCAGTTTGGACAGGCACACAGGCGTGATTACAGTAAGTAAAGTGCAGTCTGGGAATGACTCAGATGAAAGTAGGACACAAGGTTAAAGTGAGAAAGTGCTTGTCAAAAGTAGCAGAGTCCATAATAGTTTGAGGTGGGAAAGTTGAGCTTAAAAGCATGACCCTCTGCGGTCTGCTCAGCTGGTGAGCCAGCACTTGAGAAGAAAGTACAAGGAGCAAGTATTTCGGCACCATGGATGTCTAAGGAATAATTTCCAACGAATTGGTTCAAAACACTGTTATGGATCTCAAGAGGGTTAACGTGGGGGGTGGGGTGGGGTGGAAAGGGAAGGGAATTGTAAAGGGAGGCTGAAGAGAAGAACAGGAGCAGTTACCTACATAAGGACATGCAGTGCATCTCTAAGGATCTAAATAGAGATCAAGATTTTTAATGCATTACATATATTAATAACCCCACATTCTGCAATAAATTGTTGTGTGTGTTGTGTCATTACAGTCATGACCGACTCTTTGTGACCCCATGTCCATGGAGTTTTCTTAGCAGGAATATTGGAGTGGCTTGCCAGTTCCTATTCCAGGTGCCTACAGCGCCTGGGATTCCCTGGAGATCTCCCATCCAAGTACTCACCAGGGCCGACCCTGCTTAGCTTCCAAAATCAGGCGAGATCGGATGTGCTCAGGGCATCTAGGCAGGTCTGCAAGAAATTAGGGGTATAATAATAATGGGAAATAATTGCCTGTTTTGACCAAGTCTAATCTCTGTCCTATTAACAATTCCCACCATTCCTGTAACTGCCACGTCTATCTGGTATATAGTTTGTCATCTTGGTTATGGTCATCCAATCACTCGTTTGGTGGCTCCATTCCTGTGTTAATAAGCCAGTGTCAAACAACAAGGGTCATTTATTTGCATTCCTTGTGTCTGAAGAAATGGATTTTGTTTCGTGGAAGCTTGCAATGAAATACACCTGCTAGTCCTCAAAGTGCTACAGTATTTCCCCCCCCCCCACTGATTATTTTTGACAACAATCAGGAATGGCATGGAGGGAGAGCCTAGCACAATTTGAACAAGGAGCAATGCTGAGTACAATAGGTATCGGTATTGATACCAGTGGATTCACTTATCCACGGTCTAAAAATACTGTATTAAAAAGATTTTTTTAAAAAAAAAAAGATACATACCACAATGAGCCTTCTTAATTTAATGAAGAACTGCTTGTGTAAGCAAGTGCCTTGCTAACAGGATATGAAACACATAGGGTATGTGTGTGTTTTAACCAAGACAGGTATCACTGTATTGTGAATACCCCATAGCATACTGTATTGTATATATTTTGCATGGAAAAGGAGTGCAGAGATTATGCAAGTAATTTAGCTGAGGGCTATGGAAACCTAATTAGAACCATCCAGTCCCATAGGAGGATGAAATACTTTTCTGGATAAGCTCATTAAAAATTAATTTCTTGAGCAACAAATGCTGTTCTTGATTTTTCCAAATCCCCAGCTGTATCCAATGAACAGAGAGAAAGGAGGAGGTCTTCAGTCAGGGTTGCTAGGCCCAGATTTATCACCACGAAAGGGGGAAATCATTCGCAGATCAGCCGTAGACAGCCAGAATATTCACTATGGCAAACAGCAAGCTGAGAGAAGAGTCATTTGGAGAGGCAGGAGCTATGGCCAGGTGTGAATTTCTTGTTGTTAAACAACAGGTTTTGGAACAGTGATCAGAATTCATCAGTGGGTCGCAAAATTATTCACATTTTGAATGGGAAGTAGTAGTGATGGTGTATAAAAACTGAATATGGCATGAGCCAAAGCCTGCGTGATTTCTCACCTCAGTGTGTATGCCTGGCTCGAAGACCCAAGTGGAAGCACATTTTTTCCTTCACCTTTTATTTTTTTACAAAAGCCAATTTAAGTTTACCATTTTTCCCCCTTTGGTTTGTTGGTTGGTTTAGTAAATTTTGGCTATACTTTGAAAGCTACCCATAAACACGCATTCTGTGAGTTCAGCAGAAGCCAGAGGAGTGTAAAATCTTACTAGTCATGCCTTGAAATGAAGCAAAATAGACAATTTGCCCCATTTGGTTTAAATGATAATTCCTGTTGGATTGTGTCATGGAATCCTGGGCCTCAGAAATAGTGCCTGGCATCCGTGCACCTTTAAAAAAAAAGCCAGGCAATTACTCTGAGCTTCTGTGCTTCATCTTTCTGTGAGTTCCTCTTCCTCAAAGGGGAAGAGTGGTTTCCACCAATTACAGAGACCTTGACAAGACAAAAATAGCATTGCTTCTTGCCTCACTTTTGGATAGAGGGGAAGAATTTCACAGTCTTAACATTTCTCATTGGTGTGTGTGTGTGTGTGTGTGTGTGTGTGTGTGTGTGTGTGTGTGTGTGTGTGTGTGTGTGTGTGTGTGTGTGTGCATGCACGCGCATGATGAGACAGACCAGCCTAAATTGATGAGAATAAAGGTACTGATTAAGTGGGACACCAGAGGGCCAAGGGTTAGCTAAGGGACCATAAGACAAGCCACATGGGTGCAACAGTTCTATCCTGAAGTGCCTTGTCCCCTCTAGAAGTGGAGAAAAGAGTTGAAATGGCTGGTTTTAGCAATCCTGATTCAGGCAGGCTTTCTGCTCAGGGTTCAAGGATCATGTCTCTGAGTGAGGCAGCCAGGCTGTAACAGTTTGTAAAGGTAAAGGTTCCCCACACACATGTGTGCTAGTGGTGTCCGACTCTAGGGGCGGTGCTCCTCTCAGTTTCCAAGCCAGAGCCAGTGTTGTGCAAGTCCATGGCCACATGGCCAGCATGGCTGCAAGGAAACACTGTTTTACCTTCCCGCTTTTTATGGCGGTACCTATTTATCTACTTGCATGTACATGCTTTCGAACTACTAGGTTAGCAGGAGCTGGGGTTATCAGTGGGAGCTCGCTCTGCTGTGTGGCACCTGGGATTCAAACTGCCGAGCTGCCGACTTTGCAGCTGACAATGGTCTCGACTTAAAAAACACCAACTGCAGTGTGAATTGGGGGACATCCATCCGTGTGACCTGGGTTTGCCTTCCCACTTCTAGCAGGAGTGTTATTTACACTACTCGGACTTTGTTGGTGTGGTTATTTCTCTGCATGTGTGTTTGTAGATAAATGCTTCTATTCTTATCGTTGAGATGAAAGTTCTTTCCCTTTCCCTCTCTTCCCTTCCTTTCTTCTGCCCTATTTCTTTTTCGTTGTTGATGCAGTGGTGTGTCCCTGCCTAGACTTTTAATAGCTGTCTCCTGGTCCCTGCTTTCTTGTGTTCTCTGGATTGGAAGTTGGCAATTGATTGTGGCAGAATTAACACTGATGGTGCTGTGTAACCACCCCAGCCCAGTTCATCACTGCTTATGGTTGCCTATTTGTAAGAATGGGGTTTCTCGCAGAGGTCCAGAAACACACAAATACAAATGTGAGAGCCACGCGCAAGGGTTGGGTCACAGTGTGTCGAAAAGAGAGGAATGTGAGGCAGACCAATCTAGGGGTCCTGGTCCACACAGAGACCAGATCAGGAGGTGAGTACATATTCTTAGAACCGAAACACTTTAGTCAGTGAGAGGAAGCCAGCATGTTGAGGGAAATGCCTTAAAAAGAATTAAGCACGGGTTTCTTTGGGAATAAAACCCTGAAAGATTTTAAATATTGTTACCCATGAGGCCCCGTTACACCAAAATACAGTAGGTGCCTACTATCCACACAAATATTCTTGCCCCATACTATTTCAGTTCTTGACCAAAGCTCCGCTGACTTTGTACTTTGAAGCTTTGTACACCAACCAGGATAGGAAGGAAACCCCCAAAATACATCAAAGAAGCAAAAGTAGCCAAAGAGGTAGGCGCATTCTTTAGGCACTCATTTTTCCCTCCTTCCTGCGGAAAACTTGATAAAATATTTTTAAAATTATTTGTAATTATAAAAACTAAAAGAGGTTTAAAAGTCAGTTGTACATTCAAATTGTTATTAAGCAAAGCATATTTAAATCCTTATGCAAGTTAAATAGGTAAACTGCCCTTTCAGCATTAAAACTATCTAAGTAATCATTGTGGCAATGTTAAGTGGCTGCAGCTAATAAGCTGAATGCCATTAAAAGAGCATTAAGGCTAGAAACAATTAAATCATTAGTTGATCATTAAGCTGTAAATCAACAGTCCATCAATCTAGGCATTAACCAATCAGTTCAAAGTCTTTTCTTCTGTTAACTCCTCCTTCTAGAATGTAACTTCTCCAAAACACAGTTCATTATTCTCTCACACCAAGCCTAAGGCCCTTACTTCACATCCTACCTCACTCTGTGATTACGTTTCTACCATGACAGCGTTGTTTGCGGTCACGTGGTTTTGTCCCTGTTCAGTCCCTGTTTCCATCCAGGCGTGATTACTTGTATTGTGACAACTGTTACCTCACGTCCTTGTTTTGTGACAATTACTGGATTTCCCTGCCTTCATTTAGCCTTTTATTTTTATTTTTGGGCTTCCGTTTTCCAATATTTCGAATCCCCACTGTGTCGTTGTTTTCATGCATTAAACAGCCAAACTTCATGACTCATGTCATCTTAAATATCTGCGCTGTATGGCTTCCGCCATAGGGAATGTAATGTTGAAAGCTGCTTCAGCCTCGGACCACTAGGTGGACACTGGTTGTTGTGTGACAGTTGTTACCCGACAGTCCCTTGTCTCAGAACAGGAACTGGGAACCAACCATGACAAGAGAATTCCCCCCAGCCCAGGCTCAGGTACAGCTTGTCACGCTCTGTTCCCAGTTCAGGGGTATGGTCAGGACAACTTTTTGCTGTCATGCTATGGATGTGGAGTAAGATTTTTTTGTACCGGTCCCAAGCGGGACAGCAAGAAGGGATGAAAGGGATGTGAAGTAACCAACTTTGATAATTAATGCAGGGATTTCATTTTGGTTAGTTCTGGTCTCTGCTAGAAGCTAAGAAACAAAGCACTTTCCAAAAGGAGAAGAGGTGTGGGTGGTGGCGGCCTATGTCCCTTTCTTTGAAGACCCAATCCTTGACTTCAGATACAGCTTTAAGGACAGCCCTGCTGCTTCCTGCCTCATCCAAGAAGACTCCCTCCCTCGCAAAAATCATCTTGCCAAGAACATTACATCTAAGAAAGATCTCCTGGCAAACCAAATCTTTTGCCATGTTTGGACTTTTGGTACATGCTTTGAAAAAGAGGGTATTTGCCCCTGAAAGCTTGCAGCGATTTTTTGTTGTTTTATTAATGGCCTATAAAGGCATCATCTATAGCCTAGTCTTGCATTTGTAGTTTGTAATGGCTACATGTCTTCCCCCCTTTTCACTTCAGTAAAACTTAGTTGGTGTCTGTTGCTGACTGAGAAGACACCTGGGCTTGCTCCTAAGGAACTTGAGGATGGAACAGAGCCTGCAAGGTTTAGCTTCACATCCACCATCTTCTTAGAATGATGTGTTGGTGGACAGCTCCATGAAGGTGTCTACCCAATGTGTGGCAGCGGTGAAGAAGGCCAATCCATGCTAGGGGTTATCAAAAAGGGGATTGAAAATAAAACAGGCAACATTATAATGCCATTGTACAAAACGATGGTAAGGCCCCACCTGGAGTATTGTGTACAATTCTGGTCACCGCATCTCAAGAAAGACATAGTGGAACTGGAAAAGGTGCAGAAGAGAGCGACTAAAATGATTACTGGGTTGGGGCACCTCCCTTATGAGGAAAGGCTAAAACATTTGGGGCTCTTTAGTCTGGAAAAAAGGCGCCTGAGGGGGGATATGATTGAGACATACAAAATTATGCAGGGCATGAGTCAAGTGGATAGAGGGAAGCTCTTCTCCCTCTCCCAAAATACCAGAACTAGGGGACATCCACTCAAACTGAGGGCTGGGAGAGTAAGAACAGACAAAAGAAAATATTTTTCACCCAGCGCGTTGTTAGTCTGTGGAACTCCCTGCCACAGGATGTGGTGATGGCATCTGGCCTGGGTGCCTTCAAAAGGGGATTGGACAGATTCCTGGAAGAAAAGTCCATCCCAGGTTACAAACCAGGATGGAGATGTGTAACCTCCAGGGTTTAAACCAGGGTACTTCAAGGGCCTGATGCAGGGGAGTGGTATCAGGAGACAGATATCGAGTTTCATGTGCTCCCAAACGCATCTGGTGGGGCCGCTGTGAGATACAGGAAGCTGGACTAGATGGGCCTTTGGCCTGATCCAGCATGGCTCTTCTTATGTTCTTATGTTCTTATGTACTTATGATATGATTTCACTTTTCAAATATTTTAAAGGCTCTCATACAGAGGAGGGGTAGGATCTGTTCTTGGTTATCCCAGAGTGCAGGGTGTGCAATAATGGGCTCAAGTCAAGAGAGCCTAGCTTTCATCTGAATATCCTAACTGTTAGGGCAGTACTGCAATGGAAGCAGTTGCTTTGAGAGTGGTGAGTGCTCCAACACTGGAGGCATTCACGAGAAATTTTAGACCACAGCCAGGCAGATCTCCTTTGGTTTGGATTCCTGTCTTGAGCAGGGGGTTGGAATCGATGGCCATTTAGGACTTCTGTTCATCTCCATTGTGCTTCCTAGTCTTGGGCTAGACTTCATGGTCCATCAGCTCCCTTCCAGCCCTGCAGTTATAAGATCATTATGGCAAGAGCTTCACGTCCTTCTTTGTTCCACGACTAGTTTTATACCGTGGCAGCATTGGTGGCGATCATGTGGTTTTGTCCCTGTTTCAGTGTTCCCATGGTCACAATAACTTGTCTCATGACAAGTGTTACCTCACGGTCTTGTACTGTGACAAACACTGAATTTGTCTAGTTTCCTTTTTCCTTTTTAGGGGTCTTTAAAAATTCTTTTTCGATATTTTGCTTCTGAAAAGTCAAAAAACAACAAGCCAGACACAGTTTTCTGAGACAAATGAATGTTTTGTTGTGTGACAGGTGTTACTACACAGTGTCTTGTCTCGGAACATAAAACGGGAACAAAGAGTGACAAGGGAAAGCCCTACCCCAGCATCAGAGACAGGATTGTCACACTCAGTACCTGTTTCAGGGGTGTGGTCGAGACACATTTCAGTAGTTGCACGACAGACAAGGTAACATTTTTTGTACTGCTCCTAAGCGCAACACTAACAGAGACAAAACGGATGTGAAGTAACCATCTATGGCAGGAGCTTCACCCTTAGTGTACTCACTGCTACTGGGTACCATTGGACTTTCCTGTGGCATACCCCCATGCTCTCATAGATGTGTGTTATTTTTTTCCTTGTACTTACATTGAGAAGCATGCTCAGATTCCTTGGTGTTTATCTGTTCTTGAGTAACCCCCCAGCAGTTTTAAATTCATACTAGCAACTACAAGTTTCATATACAAACAGAATCCACATAGATATAAGGACAGTTTGGGGATATTTTTCATAATATTATTCTCTGGATTCCCTGGCAAAATTTTTACCATTAGGGGCAGAATCCATAAGCAATAGCACTTTACCAAAAGAGAAATAAGTGCAAATTTGGGAACTCAGTATATCATTCTGCAGTATGTTATTGTTTGTGCATCACAGGGTAGTTGATGTGACCTTGGGGAGGGGAGGAGGAAGATTTGATGGGTATTTTATTCTTCCTAAGGAAAAAAAATAGGAATGCCTATTAACTCTCATGTGGGTTCAAGAAAGCTTTCTTAAAAAGCAACTGTCCCTCTCCCTTGCCTTTTTGGGTTGGTTTATAGTGTTGTTGAGGACTGAACTCGGAATGAGAGTGATAGCCTAAAGCCGTAAGCTATTTTGTGAACATTAGACCAATTGGTTTTCATTGGAGCTAAGCTGAGGCAAAATGGAATAGCCATCACTATATCAAAGGGGCATTATTCGTCTTGCTGCACCTCAAAGTGTTTCACAGTTTTTGATTTATCTCAATAATATCCTATGTGAGGTGAAGGCAAAAGAAGTGTCATCGGCTCTTATGTAATGGGGGGGAAGAACAGTAGAAAAGGGAAAAAGAGAATGAGCCATTGGCAGTTTCAGCAGGCGGGCTTGAACTAAAACAATTTAAGAGTGATTTATACCACTACAACAATAACCTACGATGGGACACTGCTGAAGGAGAGCCAACATGGCTCATGCAAGGGCAAATCATGCCTCATTAATTTGTTGGAATTCTTTGAGAGTGTCAGCAACCATGAGGATAAGGGAGACCCAGACATTCATATCTAGGCTCAATGAGTATCTGGTATGAAATTTATATCTCATCTCATATCCCACACCTCATTCTGCTGCTATGTTTTGAAGAAGTGCACATGTGCACAAAACGTCACATTAAAATATGAAAGTTAGTCTTTCAGGTGCCACATGTTTGTGTCTTTTGTTTTGTTTTGTTTTGTTTTTCTTTGATTTTTGCCAGTTGCCATTGTTTATCTGGACTTTCAGAAGGCTTTTGATAAGATCCCACACCAAAAGCTCTTGAATAAACTTGCCAGTCATGGAATAAAGGAACAGGTCTTGTCCTGGATCAGCAACTTGCTAAGGGACAGGAAACAGAGGGTAGCACTAAAATGGAACACTTCTCCAAGTGGAGGGAGTTAAACAGTGGAATCCCCCAAGGTTCAGTACTGGGACCTCTGCTTTTCAACCTCTTCATAAATGATCTAGAAGTAGGAGTAACTAGCAAAGTAGCCATTTTTTTTCTGTCAGTGGTAAAAACTGAGAGAGATTGTGAGGAGCTCCAGAGGGATCTCCTGACAATGGGGGAGTGGGCAAACCAGTGGCAAATGAGCTTCAACATTATCAAGTGCAGAGTGATGCAAGTTGGGGCAAAAAAACCCCAATTGTGTTTATAAAGTGATGGGGTCTTAAATATCTGCAGCAAACCAGGAAAGAGACCTTGGTGTCCTGGTGGACAGCTCAATGAAGGTGTCAACCGAGTGTTCCGCAGCAGTGAAAAAAGCAAACTCAATGCCAGGGATCATTAGGAAGGGTATAGAAAATAAGTCAGCAAGTGTCATTTTGCCTCTTTATAAATCTATGATGAGGCCCCATCTGGAGTATTGTGTACAGTTCTAATCACCATACCTCCAGAAGGATATTATGGAAATGGAAAAGGTGCAGAGGAGGGCAACCAGAATGATTAGGGGACTGGAACACCTTCCTTACCATCTGAGGCCGCAACAGCTGGGCCTCTTCACTCTTGAATAGAGGTGGCTACGAAACAGAAAACCGATGGTTCACTTCGTTATGTTTCGGGCCCACCATCGGCTTGGTTCAGTTTGGGTTTGTACGAATTTTTGTTCTAAAAAATGCTTACCGGGATGGCGACGGTGGCGGCGATCTCAGTGGTGGCGGCGATCCCAGCAGCCCAGAAGGCCATGGCAGCAGCCCTGCCGGATGGTGGGAGGCCTCACTGCCTCCTCCTATGCCCCAGCCGCAGCCACACTGGCCAATGGTGGACCGTCCTGCAGCTGCCTCTGGAGCCCCAGCAGTGCCCACATGAGGCCCAGCACTTTTAAAATTTTAGTTAGTTATTCATTTTTCCAGTGCTGACCATGCAGCCACAGGGGCCAGATCAGTGCTTTTTTATTTTATTTATTTTTCCCTTTATTTTATAATGCTGACCATGCGGCTCCCGGGCCGGGTCGGCACTCCCCCCCCCAAAAAAATATTAATTTTTACAAAAAGTCCCCAATGCAGGGGACTTCTTTCTTTTTTGTTTCACAGCTGAGAGGCACTTGCTTCCTCATGCCCAGTTTTTAAAAAATATTTTTTAATATTTTTAAAACTTCTGGCTGGCCCAGACCTAGTTTTTATTTATTTATTTATTTATTTATTTATTTATTTATTTATGCTGGGGCTGGCCAGTACCTTTTTTACATATTCCAGTGCTGATGTGGCCCCGGGGCCTGGTTTTCTTTTTATTTATTTATTTTATAATGCCGGACCATGCATCTCCCGGGCTGGGTTGGCACTTTTTTTTTAAATATATATTTTTTTTAAAAAGTCCCTGATGCAGGGGGCTTTTTTCTTTTTTCATTTCACAGGTGAGGGGGGCTTGTTTTGCAGCACCAAAGGTTAGAATTCTGGAGGACTCGGTCAGGACTCAAGGCAAGGTAAGTGCCAGGAATGAAAAATGAAATAAACAAAATGGAAATTTCTGTTTCGTTTCATTTAGTGCTTTTTTTGATGGGTTGGCTTGTTATTCATTTCGTTACCTAAAACGGATAATGAATAATGAAACTAATTAAAAATTCATTTCATGCCCATCTCTACTCTTGAATGATGAACAAGGGGGCACTCCATGAAACTTTTGGGTGCTAGATCTCAAACAAATAAGACAAAGTACTTTTTCACCCAGAAGATCACTGGTCTGTGGAACTCCCAGCCAGAAGAAGTGGTGACAGCTGTCAGCCTTGGAAAACTTTAAGAAAGGACTGGACAAGTTCATGGAGAACAAGGGGTTTCCATGGCTATCATTGTGAATGCCTAAGGACAACCTCCAGGTTGGAGAGAGAAGCAGGATATCTCTCAATGCCATTTGCAGGGAATCGTAAGCAGGGGAAGTCATCTGCTTGGGAATACCCTGAAGCAAATGGTGAGCCGCTGTGTGAGACAGAATGCTGGATTGGATGGGCTGTGGCCTGTTCCATCAGCAAGGCTGTTCTTATGTTCCTATGTTCTTATGACTTCACTTGATGACTGGCAGCTGAACTTGCTATCTGGATCCATTGAACTCTAAATTTAAAGAGACATGTCTCCTTTAGGGATGTATTGTATGTGAGTCAATGAGGGTCAAATTAGACAATCTATTTAGCACATAATTAGATAAAATTCTCCCACAGACAGTGAAAAATGTCTGTCTATCATAGCACGTGGTTTCCTCAACTACATATCTTGCATTTTGTGGGCAATGACAGACATAGCACAGAACAGCAGGTAGATAAGTGTAGTCAAAACACTCTTCTAGATAAAGCGAGCTTTGGGGAGATCCTGTACAATTTCTTTAGCGCATCCCCAAAGTTCAGAAATGAGCTACTGTATTGATGGGCACAGCAAGAACCATCTGGGTATCCTATGCCAAGGCACTTGCTGATGGGGACTGCTACACTAGTTCTTCTAGTCTGGGCAAGAGTCCCCCACCGCCTTTTGCAATGACAGCCTGGAGTGACAGGAAGCCAATCTGCTTCCCTCTGGTCCTTAGGGCACTCTGTGGAGTTTTATTGCTACTATGAAACTGCATCATGATTCACTGAGTTTCAATCATAATCAGATGCTCAAATATAAATAGGATTATATTTCCCAAGTTGGAAATTAGATTTAGTTCTCGGGTGTTACAAATATCAACGGAATGGGCAATAAGAATTAAAAATAATTGTGCTTCTTATTGTGATTCATATTCACAGTACAATATAACAGAAATCTCCAGTATAAAAATAGAAACATACCGTATGTGCCTTGTGACTAAAATCAATATGCCTCCTACGAGAACTGAGATAAATACACAGATGCACATACATATAAAGACGTACATAAACAATGAGAGAGAGAGAGAGAGAAGAAGAAGAAGAAGAAGAAGAAGAAGAAGAAGAAGAAGAAGAAGAAGAAGAAGAAGAAGAAGAAGAAGAAGAAGAAGAAGAAGAAGAAGAAGAAGAAGAAGAAGAGAGAAATTAACGAGATAACACGGAAAAAGCTCAAATGGCAATCAATACCAGTTCTTTTGATCTGACTGCTCCTAGGGCTGACGAAAGAATGAAGAACTGTGGGAGATAACTGAGGGTACAAATTTAGTGGCCTCAGATAACCGCTCATCACAAGCACTGGAATTGGAGACTGGTCACAACTTAGATTTTCCTCAGCTTGCATGTTAAAGCTTTCAGTCAGGAAAGCCTGGTCCACTCTTGGTCATGTTGGAGACATTGGCTGGCTTCCGCGTGCTCATTTCAGAAACCTAAATCAGCCTGAAATGCTTTGTTGGACCTTTCATTTCTCTCTGGAACTGAATCTGCCAATTCCATTTCCATCATACCCTCTGGGCCCAACTGGATCTGCCAAGTCACTATTTGAAATTCTGCTGAAGCCGATGCACAACCTGAGCTGGTGCAATCCCAGGAGAGCAGTCAACGTGTTTGAGTTCAACTTGTAATTAATCCCCTGTTGTATAGCTCCATGCTTTACTGTTGTGGTATCAATCACTGTGATTTTTCTCACCCGGCCCCCATTTTAAATTGTATTTGAATTTGTATTGTAGAGTACACTGGCTTTCCTGCCACATAAACTCAACCGATTAGTTTAGGTTGTTGTTACAGCTGTGAGGTAAAAGCTGAACAGATAGAAGAGAAGACGCCAAAGAAAAGGAACTGCCTAGCAGACATTTTATTAGGGGTCAAAATGGGAGATTCGTTTTAGCACTAGATGGGAATGTGTGTAGGTATTGGACTGCAGCTCCCATCAGCATGATATGCCATCTGAATGTTCAGATTGCATATCCCGTCAGTTCTAGCCAGTGAGATGGGGGTGGGGGTTGTAGTCCAACAAGAATTGGAGTGCAATGCAATCCTCATCCCTGTTGTAGAATGCACACTAGAAACAAGGCCAATGGAAGCCAAGTGTAAAATATTACCCAATGGCGGCTTCCCATTAACAAAATTCATGTAACGACTGGATAGAAATGGGCAGGATTTTTGGGTGGGGGGATTGCAAAACTAATCAGAAATCAGTAATTCATCTATTTGTATCTGTACAAATCGATGAATATGAAATCCGTGATTTCTTTCCAAATTTTGATTCATTGGTACCGCAAGCTCTAAAATGTCCTCATCCCCGGGGCACCTCCTTGGTCAGGAGGAGGATGCTTGATTACAATGTAATCTCTTTGAGCTCACACATTCCAGCACTGAGGGCGAAGTGCCCAGTGCTAGCACGGATATTGTTGTGGTCTGTTTACATTTTGTCCTGATTGTCTTGTCTTGTGATATTTGCCTGATCCTATTTCCCACCCAGAGTTTATGGATAGAAATTCAACAAATAAATAAATAAAATCAATAAATATCCCACATTTCCCCCTATTTCCCACTTTATGGAGCGGCTAAGCATTGTTGCATTGCTGGATGCCACTTGTTGCCAGTTCCCCCACACCTGTTTCTCACTCACATGAAGAAGCATCTCAGCTGGCCTCAGGCATCCCCTTGCACTCTGATGGTCACAATCATATCGCCAAACATTTAAACCATATATCAGCTCAGAGTTGTTGTTTTTAAATTAGGCAGACTACCTGAAGCCAAAACAATAGCAACAACAGTGGATCACGGATTTTACCAAAATGTGGAAGCCAGTTAAGATGGGCTAGCTCAGATGGGACCCAGGTATGGCCAATGCTTTCCTTCTCTGTACCACTGCCATGTAGTCTGCAAAAAGGAAGACACACAAAGGCCCAGAGCTGCAAACGTGTTAATGTGTCCTTTGCTCTGATTTGAGGCAGCATCAGAAAGACCCCCCGTTGTGCTATTGAATCTGGAGAAGGACAGGGAATCTTCCAGAGGTGCCATGAGAAAATAGCCAGGGCTTCTCTTTCAGCACTGTTCTGAAGACGCGTGTCTGTTTTTCCCTTAAGCCAAGAAGAAGAAAAATCTGGATTCTTCCTCCTCTTGTGCCGACAGTGGAAGGATTCAGAAGGCAACAGATGCCTTTAAACAGATGCTTGTAATGGTTGATAGCTATAGTAACCAGATTGGCATAGTTGGCATAAAGGAGCATCAACCACCCATGGAGTACTGCTTGGTTTAAAGTAAATCCAGCAACATTTGCTTGAAGGGATGAGGGGAATCCAGCCGTTTTGTTGGCTCCCAAATTGTATTGCCATGACAGTTGATCCAATAAAATGAAAGCGACATATTTAATATTGTTGTGCTGTTCTGAGAAAGGATTCCCCCTTGTCACCGACTCCACGGGAAGTCTTTTATCATTAGGTTCTTGTTTCACGCAGGGATGCATCATTTCACCTTCTTTCATATTTCCCCCCTATGCATGTACTGTTTTTTTAAAATAGCATTCCCCTTCTATCAGGGCCGCAGAATAGGAGTCAGACAGAACTGTCACTTGTCAGGAAAAAGGTGTAGAAAGAAGAGACCTTTAGAAAGCGGGGGGAAAGTGTGTAGTTCTAAACATACCTGGTTAGGAAGAAAGCCAGAAGAAACCACACTTTCCTAGTCCAACTCAGCATCAGCTTTTTAAAGAGATTGATTATATATTTCCAGACAAAGACATAAATAGATTATGCAAAAAGTTTTACAGGCTTCCTCCCCTCACATGCATCATGAGTCTTCCCATTTGTTTTATGGATTTTTAATTGTTTTGTTCTCTCTCTCTCTCTCTCTCTCTCTCTCTCTCTCTTTTAATGGCTGCTCTAGGTTTTACATTGCATTGTAAACTGCTCTGGTATAGAGGCTACAAAACAGTCCCATATCGATGTTGTATACCAACAAAAAAATAATAGTACACTGTGTCTTTCTTGCGGGTCTACCCACAGGGCGATTGCTTCAAGAGGCTCAGCTGATACTTATGAGGAAAGGCTAAAACATTTGGGGCTCTTTAGTCTGGAAAAAAGGCACCTGAGGGGGGATATTATTGAGACATACAAAATAATGCAGGGCATAAGTAAAGTGGATAGAGGGACGCTCTTCTCCCTCTCACAAAATACCAGAACTAGGGGACATACACTCAAATTGAGGGCTGGGAGAGTGAGAACAGACAAAATAAATTATTTTTTTCACCCAGCGTGTTGTTAGTCTATGGAACTCCCTTCCACAGGAGGTGGTGATGGCATCTGGCCCGGATGCCTTCAGAAGGGGACTGGACAGATTCCTGGAGGAAAAGTCCATCACAGGTTACAAGCCATGATGGACATGTGTAATATCCAGGCTTAAAACCGGAGTATTTCAAGGGCCAGATGGAGGGGAGTGGTATCAGGAGACAGATATCTCGTCTCATGCGCTCCCAAACACATCTGGTGGGGCCTCTGTGAGATACAGGAAGCTGGACTAGATGGGCCTTTGGCCTGATCCAGCATGGCTCTTCTTATGTTCATATGTTCCTTTGGTTCCTTTGTCACATGGCGGAATCATTGGTTTTCAGATAGATATTTACTTCTTGACCTCTACCCAATGTTTTATCTAATATTTTATGTTTATTACCAGTGTGTGGGTTCTTAGAACTTTGTACTGTATTGTAAATGAATAAGTTTGTCAAGTCATGGTATCAGGTCACTTGAATGATGCCATGAGCCTTGAACCTCCTATCTTCTTTGGTTTGTATGGGCCAAAGCTAGTCATAGTGACTGGATGTTAACTATAAACACATTCCTCATTTTTGGTGATTTTTTTTCAATTGGTGATATTTATATATGTACACTATTTAGTTGCTTTCTCCTCCTACCCCCTTATCTCCCCCCCCTGTGGGGGTTCATTTATGTACCCGACACCTCTCTGTTCTTCTTGTAGTAAAGGACCCTTATTTGATTCAAACAAGGGCTGGATTTAACTTTGTTAACAGGTGCTATATCAACTGGGTTAAGAAAGGATGGTTGATACCTTCATTTGGAGTAAGAACATTTAAAGGGTTCAAATACAAACTCAAATCAGGGAGTGACCCAGTCCACGGGGCTCTTCAAGGGTTCTGGAGTCATCAGGGCTTCTTTGGAACGTTGCGCCAGCTCGTCTCCGGATTCCATCCATGGCTCCCGTGATGGGTGTGGGGTCCCCATTCTTTAAACCCCCCTTTTGTAACTCTTTTTTTGGTTTCTACTCTTAACCCCCTTTCCTATGGGGCTGCGGTTGTTTCTCTTTTCATATTCCAACCTTTCTTATACAATGGACCCTCGTATAACAAACAGTTTGTATAACATAAAATCTGTACAACATAAAAATTCTGGTGATAGGGGAAATTTAGTTAATAGAATCACCTGTGGGGCGAATCCGTACAACATAAAGATGGTCGCTGTTAGGGATTACTCCATTTTCAATGCATTCCTATGGGAAATGTGTATAAAGGAAAATTTGCATAACAGAATTTCATTTGGAACAAATTAATTCCTTTATACAAGGTATCACTGTACTGTATTCTCTTTTATTGTTCTATCTGTGACTTTGTTTCTCTTATTTCCATTCTATACTCACAGACTTCTCTCTCTCTCTCTTAGTAAGACCCCCCCCCAAGGGCTCTTCTTCAACTTCCAGCCTCTTCCTTGGGCATCATTGAACATTCTGATTTCTGAGAGTCAGGGTTCTCTAGCCAAACCCACTCCTAACCTGGTGGTAAAATTATTGCATACCTCTTTATACAGTGATCCCCCACCTATCACTGGGGTTAGGGACCTGACCTGACCCACAATAATTGAAAATCCGCAATATGAGGATGCAGGTCGAGTCAGGCCTTGGGGGGCCTAGCTGGGGGGCTCTTGTACTTTCCGGTAAATTGGAAATAATTTCTGAGGCCTCCAACAGGCCTAGAAAGGCTCACAGGCCTGTTCAGAGCAGCTCCAGTCCTGGGGTAAGTACGGGAGGCTTGAAACAGGACTTTCCCCCCTTACCCTAGGGGGCCTTTTTCATATACTGCGATTCCACAATATAGCGGGATTGCAGGAATAGGGCTTTTTCAGCAACTGCCCCCAGACTTTGGAATGCCCTCCCAAATGAGACTCGCCTGGCACCGACGTTGATATCATTTCGGTGCCAGGTAAAAACCTTCCTATTCCAAAAGTTTTTTAACTAATGATTGTGGGACCTGATGGCAATTTTTAGTGGTGTGCTTTTAATGTACTGTATTTATTGTATTTACTGGTTTTTATTGTTCTAATTTTATTGTATTTTGATGTTTTAATTGTTTTGATTGTGAGCCCCCGGAGACCTTTGGGTAGTGGGCGGCATACAAGCTATATAAATAAATAAATAAATAAATAAATAAATAAATAAATAAATAAAAAATAAATAAATAAATAAAATATATGAACTGCAAAAGGGTGGGGGACCACTGTATACCCTTCACCCACTTCGGTCAGCCCTTGTTCAAATCCTCCCGCCCTTTTCCCTTCTTCAAGCAGTGATCCCTCTTCTCATTTCATCATCTCCCTTTCCCTTTCCTTAGCCACCTTTGCTTGTTCATTGCCCTGTTCTTCCTGTTCTTGGTGCAACTCCTGCCACAGGGAGTGATTGATTGATTGATTGATTGATTGATTGATTGATTGATTGATTGATTGATTGATTGATTGATTTCTATACCACCCATCTTCCAGAAGGAACTCCAGGCGGTTAACAATATAAACAAGCAACACGAACAGATACAGCAATATTAAAGAAAACATAGGAAATATATAAGATAAATGAACAGTACAATTAATATTAAGACGAGATCAAGATAAAAATTAAAAATAAATACTCGGCAAGATGGTGGAGGGGAAAAAAAACAAAAGGTCACCAAATGCCTCATGAAAAAGCCAGGTCTTCAATTGTCCACGGGAGGGACAGGTGGCACCTCACCAGGAAGCGCTTCTTTTCCTCCCATCGCTCCATGCATCCCCTCCCAAAGTTTGGATCATAATCAGGATTGCAAAGGAGGAAACTACATTAATTACTCTTTCTGTAAGATGATAAGCTTTATGGAAAAGCCATGCATCTCCTTATGTTTTGCACATTCAGTGATTATATTCATATCAGGCCTACAACAAAAGCAAAGAACAAGCTGAGGTCCTCCCCCCCACCCCCCCAAATTCCATCCCCATTTTAGTTTTAACCAAATGTCAGGCGAATCCAAATGGCACATGATGTATTCCTTTGAATTCTGGGAAAAATGCTGAACTTTAAAAATGAAAGAAACATAAAGTCATGTGTTTATTGTCTCACCAACAGCTACACTAAAAGCAGCTCTGTTTCTTGTAAACTGTGAACAAAAACCAGTTCATTAGCATTTTGATGAAATAAGAGGGAGAAGTAAAAGTATCTAATTGTATTTCAGTGACTAAAGAGCAGGTAGAATCAGTATGCTCAAGATTAATGCAAAGGGAGGCCTCTAAATCTCCATGTATATTGGACCATAGATCTTTTGGTACAATATTTTTAATTAGTTTCAAAACCTAGAGTGAGAAGCATTTATTTTTATAATTAATTTTAAATGGGTGTTAAGTAGCTGCCTTCAGCGCCATATGGCGATGTGTCACCATCTCCTGGACCTTAACTTTCTTTATTCCTGGAAGTCTTAGCTGAAGAAAGTATTACAGTCTATTTTAATCCCAAAATATGCTGTTAAACATTAACAGAGGAGACTGACATTTGGCAACCTAGGTGGTCAAATCCGGTCTGCCAGATGTGTTTCATGACCCAAGTTCCTTTTCTTGTGAACAACAATAGAAAATCACCAAGTGTCCCTCTTCTTATGCAACTGTGTTGAGAAGTAAAATGTCCAAGGCTCATAAAATAGCTGGAGAAGTCTTTGAAAATACCAGACATGGACTCTTGTTCCAGCTACACCGTGGCAAGACAACTTGACAAATGCTCCAGCTTATCAAGTTGAATTCCTCCAGATAAAGGAGGAATAATAAAGGTAAAGTTTCCTTGGAGGGGAAAAGAAGAAGAGGCAGAGGCAGCAAATGTGGACCGCAAAGGAAGAGGTGGAGAACTTTGTGGAAGCAGGAGAATGCTTCATCTCCCACTGGGGGAAGACCTTCACGATGTGGAGCTGTCAGTGCCGAAGGTTAAAAGCTGTAAATATTTGACATGTCGTGAGTAGAATGATTTTGTCTCTTTCTATGTGAAGCTTCTCCCTGGTATCTGGAGAATCTTTCCTTCCAACAAGCACTAAACCCCCTTCTGAGGAAGTGGCTTTTAGCCAAAAAAAAAGGGGGTGGGGCTAAATATTTTTGAAAGGCAAGCACAGAAGAAGTGACTGTTTTCACGTTATTTCATGAACTTGCCGTTCTGCCTATTGTTTCCTTCTCATGGAAAAAAAAAACATTTTATGCCTTTGCTGCTCTTCATATGTGGTGAATTTAAAGGCAAAATTTAAAGGGAACTTACCATATGCCTCTGTGTTTTCTATATGTTGAATTTAAAGACCCAACTGTAAAAGCAGCATTGGGAAAGTTGTTTTCTCAAAAAAAAATCATCTGACCTTAGAGTAACTGCATGTTTTGAAAATAACACTTGAAGACCGTCATATATTCAGCCCAATCTATCCTAATTTGCTTAGTACTGAAGAGCTAAAGAGCAAGATTTAATAGATTGCTAAGATTAGATAGGCAATGTTCTTTGTATTAAAAATAGATGTAAGTAAAGATAGGTAGAAGAGGGATGAGATAGTAAGGAATCTAAGTATGAAAGTATGCTCATTTAAGCTGTGAAGGGAGATAGGAATTACATTGGTCTCAAATATTGGGAAAAGCTGTGATTGGAGCTGTATCATGACAGAAGACAAGCAATATAAAGTGGTACCTTGTATAAAGGAATTAATTCATTCCAAATGAAATTATGTTAAGCAAATTTTTCTTTATACAAATTTCCCATAGGAATGCATTGAAAACAGAGTAATCCCATTTTTATCTTGTACGGATTTGCCCCATAGGCAATTCTGTTAAGCAAATTTCCCCTATCTCTGGAATTTTATGTTGCACAGATTTTATGTGATACAAAGTTACAAACCATTTGTTTTACAAGGGTCCACTGTATTTGTTTTATGTAACTTAGTGTAGAAAATAAATAATTTTTTTTAAAAAAAAAGACAATACCAGATATGAGGGGTCTTCACCTCTATAGATTAGAAATAAAATACGCAATGAGTTTTTTCTTGATTACCACCACCACTAGCATGATTTACAGGAGAGGCTGTAGAATCGGGCTGTTTCACCATCTGTGACAAATGTGTGGCTGAACTTGGCATGTGTGTGTGTGGGGGGGCACCTTTCTTCTTTTGATCTGGACATCCCCATCTGTTTCTTCTCTCAGGGACCCTATGGGCTCCTAAAGGGAGCAAAGATGCCCCACTGATGGGAGAGGCATGTTTGTATTCTTAGTCTCATAGAACCAAGGCTGGATTCTGCCTGGTGCTCCTACCCAAACAGTCTCAGAGTGGGATCAGATGACAAGAAAGTTGGGTATCTGATTGCACTGGAAAAGGTAGCTTTGCTGGGGGCCAAACCTGGAAGTGACTCTTCTCTTCATTGGGGAATCACTCTAGCCTGTCCCCCTAGATATAATAGCCCTACTTCTAAACTTGGACATGGATTGGGATTGGGTTGGACAACATTTCTCCATGCATTGTGTGATTACAGGGAAATGGCTCGCAAAAGACCACATGTCACGATAAATCTGAGTTGTGAGCTATATGCCCGTACAGTCATCCCCCTGGGCACTGGCGAACCAGGAATCAGAACCATTTATGTAAGGCCGAGAGACAACCCAAAAAGCGCTGGAAGCTTCTTGACTACTGGCACACTGCCATCTTCCATAACCTTTCCTAGAACTCCCTGTCAACATGTCCCCTCAATATTACACCACACGACCTTCTCTCCTACTGAAAAAAAAAATGAAGCTTTCTCTCCTGAACGCAGGACATTCCCTTCTCTCTCCCACTCTCTTACTCTGAGGTGCTGACTCTCTACTCCTTACCCACCCACATGGCTGTGGTAAGCTCAGCCAAAGACAAGGCTGACCTCACTGCTATCTATGGCTTCTCTGATTTCTCTACATTCCACGAGGCTCTCTGTTCATTTTAATGTTGTCGTCATCTTAGAACTTCAAATCTAAGAATCTCCCCTTGTACAGGGGAGTTTTGTGCATGGGCATTATTACCTTGAGAAAGATTATATCAGTGGTTCTCTCAACCAGCAGGTTCCCAGATGTTCCTGGACTGTAACTCCCAGAAATCCTGGCCAGCTGAGGTTCTGGGAGTTGTAGTCCAGGAACATCTGGGGACCCACACGTTGAGAACCACCTGATTATATGAATGTCTAGCCAGTGGAGGAGCACTTCTGCCACCTGAACAGATGAAGGAATGAGGGAATATGTTGTATATTAGAAGCCAAGACATGCAACACAGTTGTGTGTTTCCCTTTCATATCTGCTCACAAAGCATGGAGCAGAGGCCGTGAGTCTTACCTGTTCTTTGCACTAAGGAAGAAAAAGCTAAGAAGCACTCTGCAGAGAAGCAGGTTAGACAGGATGAGTAGGAATATTACCCGCCCCTCAGCTTTGGTTTTGGTTTTTTATTTTACTGTGCATTCTATGTGGAGAAACGTGTTTGGGTCTTTTGCGTGAATTTGAATGAACCACATTAACAGAGACAGATTCATCTCATCAGTAATCTACAGTCATCCAAATTGTATTTAGGAATCTGATTTTGGATTTTTGCACTACAAAAATCCCATAATATTCCATGCTGGGAGTTCTATCTGAGAGACAGACTCCTTAATAGAACATCAATGGCCGCTACTTCACGTCCCTTTCATCATGGTTCTTGGTCCTGCTTGGTACCGGTACAAAGTAATCTTACCGCATGTCCATTGCGTGACGGTGGGAGTTCATCCTGACCATGCCCCCTGAACTGCGAATTAAGCGGGATGAGCGATTCCCCTCCCTGGCCTCGGGAATCTGCTCATCTCGCTTCTCATTCCAAGATGTGAGCCTGTGAAGTAAGCCTCGTCGCGGAACAAGTGCCAATGGTAGCTCATTGCCGTCTAGTGGCAGGAGTGCGAAGTAACATTCTCCAGTAAATTCCCTATGGAGTCAGCAATGCAGTGCTGAGATTTGAAAAGACAAATGCCTTGAAGTTTGCTTCGTAACGCATTGAAGGCAAGGCTTCGTAGAATCGAAACATCAAAAAATGGAAGGTCGGACCAAAAAAAAGAGAGATAGAAGGCATAGAAATTCACATCTCATCACAGAACGAGGATGTGTGGTAACAGCCATCCCAGTATCATCAATCGGGAAAAGGGACAGAAGCGGGAGAAGACCCCATGACCACGGCCGACGTCACGAACTTCCTCCTGGAACGAGAATGGACGTGAAGTAACCATCAATGTGGCTCACCTGGGAGAAAGGCCTAGCTCTGCCTAGCTTCCTGTTCAGAAAGTCTGCCCCAGCTACCAGTAGCAGAGAGATTGGGTCCTTCCTTATTCATGCAATTGCTTTTATTAAGGTTACTTTACCATTCCTGAGCACATTCCATAGGCATAGCCATGTCCAGTATGCTATTCCCCCCAAAAATTTTTTTATCAATCTTAATGTTGAATCCACAGAGACTGTAGCTAATGAAGCAAGTGTAACTCTGTATTCCACTGAGTTCTAACATCAGTGAAGATCAAATTTAGTACACTCTATGGAAATGCAATTAATATTTCCTGCACAGCAGCTGTAGGGGAAACACTGGAGGCTGATGACCCACATATAGACACCCAAAAGTGTTGTTAATTATAGGTATTGCCACACTACACCAGAAGCCTGATGTGTGGAAAATGGCAAACATCCTTCACTAGCCCTCTCATGTCTTCTAATATGTAAATTTCACAAATCTGTTCCGTGAAGGTTTTTTTCTCTTTGCAATTTCTAAATTGGGGCTACCCCATGGCGGTCCTAATACTGTACTGCTAGTAGTATTGATTTAGTTTGAAATTGATGAAAGATTGTGTGCCAAGCTACCCTGGCTGCAGAAATTTTCAGTGGATATCACTATTTTTTACCCTTGAGAGCAGAACACAAGGTGACCAGACCAAACAGGTGTTCCAGATAAGTTGACTCCAATATCACCCATGAAAGGATGCCTGAATGAAACCACACTTGCCAGCTGTTACATCGGAACATAAGAAGAGCCCATGCTGGATCAGGCCAAGGGCCCATCTGGTGCAGCTTCCTGTATCTCACAGTGGCACCATCAGATGCCTCTGGGAGTGCATGAGACTAGATCTCTTTCTCCTGATACCACTCCCCTCCATCTGGCCCTTGAAGTACTCCGGTTTTTAAGCCTGGGTATTTGTTGTTGTTCAGTCGTTCAGTCGTGTCCGACTCTTCGTGACCCCATGGACCAGAGCTCGCCAGGCCTTCCTATCCTCCACTGCCTCCCGGAGTTTTGTCAAATTCATTTTGGTTGCATCGATGACACTGTCCAACCATCTCATTCTCTGTCGTCCTCTTTTCCTTTTGCCTTCGATTTTTCCCAGCATCAGGGACTTTTCCAGGGAGTCCTCTCTTCTCATGAGGTGGCTAAAGTACTGGAGCCTCAGCTTCAAAATCTGTCCTTCCAGTGAACATTCGGGGTTGATTTCTTTCAGAATGGATAGGTTTGATCTCTTTGCAGTCCAGGGGACTCTCAAGACTCTCCTCCAGCACCACAGCTCAAAAGCATCAATTCTGCGGCGATCAGCCTTCTTTATAGTCCAGCTCTCACTTCCATACATCACTACTGGAAAAACCATAGCTTTAACCATCCTGACCTTAGTTGGCAAACTGATGTCTCTGCTCTTTAGTATGCTATCTAGGTTTGCCATTGCTTTCCTCCCAAGAAGCAGGCGTCTTTTTATTTCATTGCTGCAGTCGCCATCTGAAGTGATCAAGGAGCCCAAGAAAATAAACTCTGTCATTGCCTCCATTTCTTCCCCTTCTATTTGCCAGGAGGTGATGGGACCAGTGGCCATGATCTTAGTTTTTTTGATGTTGAGCTTCAGCCCATTTTTCCACTCTCCTCTTTCACCCTCATTAAGAGGTTCTTTAATTCTTCCTCACTCTCTGCTATTAGAGTAGTATCATCTGCGTATCTGAGGTTGTTGATATTTCGTCCGGCAATCTTAATTCCGGCTTGTGATTCATCCAGACCGGCCTTTCTCATGATGTACTCTGCATATAAGTTAAATAGGCAAGGTGACAGTATACAGCCTTGTCGTACTCCTTTCCCAATTCTAAACCAGTCAGTTGTTCCATATCCAGTTCTGACAGTTGCTGCTTGTCCCACATATAGATTTCTTAGGAGACAGATAAGGTGGTCAGGCACTCCCATTCCTTTAAGGACTTGCCATAGTTTGTTGTGGTCTACACAGTCGAAGGCTTTGGCATAGTCAATGAAGCAGAAGTAGATG
The DNA here is from genome assembly GCA_029282475.1 of Phrynocephalus forsythii. Classification (NCBI taxonomy): domain Eukaryota; kingdom Metazoa; phylum Chordata; class Lepidosauria; order Squamata; family Agamidae; genus Phrynocephalus; species Phrynocephalus forsythii. The sequence goes on from JAPFRF010000002.1 coordinate 12,947,824, forward strand.
TTTTTCTGGAACTCTCTGGCTTTCTCCATAATCCAGCGCATGTTGGCGATTTGATCTCTAGTTCCTCTGCCCCTTCGAAATCCAGCTTGTAGTTCTGGAAGTTCTCTTTCCACATACTGCTGAAGCCTGCCTTGTAGAATTTTGAGCATAACCTTGCTAGCATGTGAAATGAGTGCAATTGTGCGATAGTTGGAGCATTCTTTGGCATTTCCTTTCTTTGGGATTGGGATGTAGACCGATCTTTTCCAGTCCTCTGGCCACTGCTGGGTTTTCCAAATTTGCTGGCATATCTTATGCAGCACCTTTACAGCATCCTCTTCTAAGATTTTAAAGAGTTCAATTGGAATGCCATCACCTCCACTGGCCTTGTTGTTTGCAATGCTTTCTAAGGCCCACTTCACTTCACTTTCCAGGATGTCTGGCTCCAGGTCAGCAATTACGCTATCTTGGTTATCAGGGACATCCAGATCTTTCTGATATAATTCTTCTGTATATTCTTGCCATCTCTTCTTGATCTCTTCTGCTTCAGTTAGGTCCCTACCATTTTTGTCCTTTATCATATCCATCTTTGCACGAAATACCCCTTTAATATCTCCAATTTTCTTGAACAGAGCTCTGGTTTTTCCTTTTCTGTTGTTTCCCTCTATTTCTTTGCACTGTTCATTCAAGAAGGCCGCCCTGTCTCTTCTTGTTATTCTTTGGAAGTCTGCATTCAATTTTCTGTATCTTTCCCTTTCTCCCTTGCATTTTGCGTCCCTTCTCTCCTCCGCTATTTGTAGGGCCTCGTTGGACAACCACTTTGCTTTCTTGCATTTTCTTTTCTTTGGAATATTTTTCATTGCAGCCTCCTGTACAATGTTGCAAGCCTCCATCCATAGTTCTTCAGGTGTTCTGTCCACCAAATCTAGTTCCTTGAATCTATTCTTCACTTCCACTGTGTATTCATATGGGATTTGACTTAGGTTATACCTGACTGGCCCAGTGATCTTTCTTACTTTCTTCAGTTTAAGTTTGAAGTTTGAAATAAGAAGCTGATGATCTGAGCCACAGTCAGCACCAGGTCTTGTTTTTGCTGACTGTATAGAGCTCCTCCATCTTTGGCTGCAGAGAACATAGTCAATCTGATTCCGGTATTGTCCATGTGTAGAGTCGCCTTTTGTGTTGTTGGAAAAGAGTGTTTGCAATGAACAGCTTGTTCTCTTGACAAAACTCAATTAGCCTTTGCCCTGCTTCATTTGGAACTCCAAGGCCAAACTTGCCAGTTATTCCTTTTATCACTTGACTCCCTACTTTAGCATTCCAATCCCCTATGATGAGAAGAACATCTTTCTTTGGTGTCAGTTTTTAAGCCTGGGTATTACACATCACTATCCTGGTTTGTAGCCTGTGATGGACTTCTCCTCCAGGAATCTGTCCAATCCCCTTTTGAAGGCATCCAGGTCAGATGCCATCACCACCTCCTGTGGCAGGGAGTTCCACATACTAACAACGCGCTGGGTGAAAAAATATTTTCTATTGTCTGTTCTTACTCTCCCAGCCCTCAATTTGACTGGATGTCCCCTAGTTCTGGTATTTCATGGAGATGGAGAAAAGTGCCCCTCTATCCACTTTGCTCATGCCCTGCATTATTTTGTATGTCTCAATCATATCCCCCTGAGGCAGCTTTTTTCCAGACTAAAGAACCCCAAATGTTTTAGCCTTTCCTAAGGTATGTCTTTTGATAACAACTGAGATCAGGAAAACTAAACCTGTCCTTTAAAATATGACAGCTGCATCATGTTAAGTGAAACAAATAGTGATAAGGATGGGACCCCAACTTACTGGGGTATAGAATCATAGAATAGAATCATAGAATCCTAGAGTTGGAAGAGACCTCAAGGGCCATCTAGTCCAACCCCCTGCCATGCAGGAACCCCCATCACAATATTTCCAACAGATGGCCATCCATCTGGAAGTGTCAAGATATGTAAAAGTTGGTAAAATATATGTTATGTATATTTAACAGATAGTGGAAAGAGAGTTGTAAAATGGAGGCAGTTAGATTCTGCAGTCTCATGATGTTAATCCACAAGTGTAAGAGATAAGTAATCACAGGCATGTTGCGTGATGAAGCACAGGTGGAAGAATTTATAACATCATAGTTGCATCAGATTGCATCAGATTGTAACTAGTGATGACTCATATCTGATGAGCGCTGAACTGTATAAAAGCACTAGCTTGCCATATGTTAGGTGGGTCTGTCTACGGTGAGAGACAGAACCCCACACTCTGTTGTTTGTATATATTGCTTGGATGTTATGCTGTGTATATAATTTTGATGTATATATATGAGTTTTTACTCTACCCATTGTCATTGTCTTCCGTTAACCTAACTCTGCAATACTTTATATCAATACTGACATTTTATCTGCATGCTACTGCTGCACTGCTCTGTGCCAAACACATTTAAATATTATATTTTTTGCTTAAATCCTGATAGGAAGGCTGAGTCACCCATGAGCCGGCTGCTACCTGGGATTGAACTCCAGGTCGTGAGCACAGTTTTACCTGCAGTACAGGCATTTAACCACTGCACCACGAGGCTCATATAAAGTTGTGGCCTAATTTTTTTCCCCAGAAATGGGTACAGGTATTTTGTGTTTTGTAGTGAACTCTGTCTTAGGCCATCAAAGGCAGTTGCATTCTCTTCCTCCTCCTCCTCCTCCTCCTCTAGAGGTTGGACATTCTTTATATGTAATATCTCCAACAATGATGTTGTGCTGCATTCATCTGGACCAGTCTTGCAGACTGAGCACGAATTTCCCATCTTGCATTTATTTCCCTGTTTATTCTGTCTGAAACATTCAGCTGTAATAACCTTTCCTTGTTATTTCTCATTACCAAAGTATTATAGCTTCTGTGTTGTGGCTTTTAAAAACCATTTTTAATAGTTTCTTAGCATTTACTCCAACCGGGTTTTATTTTGTTTTGTTTCAGTGATTCTCTTGAGTCAGGAATATCTTAGAAAATACTCCAGGAAATGGTCTCAGATGAATTTAATAAAGACAGTGATGATTTTTCTGCAAATTTCTGGGGAATATGAAGTGGAATGGCACAAAAATAAAACCCCATAAAATGTACGTTTCTCCTTGGCTCTTGGTTGTCCAGCAATCTGAGCAGTTTTGCATGAGGAGGGTGGTTAATATGTTGTCTGATCTGAATTTTCTTATTTTGGGGAGGGTACAACTTCAACCATAACTTTTTGCTTTAAACCAAAAGATGTGTTACTTTTTTTTGTGGGAATTGTTTACACATTTAAATACATATATTAGAGATGGGCACAAAACAAATTAATAATTTGTGTTATTTATTATTCATTTTGTTAGCTAATGAAATGAATAACAAACCAACCCATCAAAGAAAAACAAAACAAAACAGAAATTTCCATTTCATTCATTTCATTTTTCATCCTGGAGGACACCTACCTTGAGTCCCATGCCAAGTCCCTTTGGTGGCAAATGGGTGTGGGTAAGCAAGCACCTCTCAGCTGTGAAAAGCAAAAAAAAACAGCCCCGGCATCGGTGACTTTAAAATAAAATAAAATAAAACAATTTTAAAGGCGCTGACCCAGCCTGAGAGCCGCATGGTTGGCCTTGTAATTTTTTTTTTTAAAAAAGCACTGACCCGGCCCCGGGGGCTGTGTGTTCAGCACTGGGAAATTTAAAAAATAATAATTAAAAAATGGTGCCAGCCTCAGCCGGTACATAAAAAAAATAAAAATAAATTTTAAAAAACTTGGTCTGGCCTGAGGGCCAGCCGGAAGTAGCAGTAGTAGTAGTAGCAGCAGCAGCAGCAGTAGTAGTAGTAGTAGTAGTAGTAGTAAACAGGGCATGGGGAAGCAAGCTGCCTGGCATCGGCATCAACATGCAGGCCTTTCGGAAAGCTTTAAAAACTTTCCTATTCCGAGAGGCCTTTGGCGAGCATTAATTTTCCTTAATTTTTTTTTATCCGCCATCGTTACTGATTTAAATTATTGACCATTGGTGTCATTGTTTAGAAATAGGGATGCCTTAGAATTCTTAGAATTTTAGAATTTTTACTTTTGATTGTTACTTGTGTCTATACTTCGTTTGTATTATATATTATTATGGGTTGTTAGCCGCTTAGAGTTCTTTACTGAAGATAAGCGGGATATAGATATAACAATAAATAAATAAATAAATAAATAAACATTGGTCCCCCGATGGCATTGGCAGTCCGCTGGCGGCGGTGGCGGTCTCCCAGCATCAGTATCAGTCTCCCAGCAGCAAGTGGCGTTCCTGGTGGCAGCGGTAATGGCAGTGGCAGCAGTGGCGATCCTGGTGGCAGCGGGGGGGGGGAGCTAGGAGCCACCTGGTGAGGCCGGGATCACCGCCACCACTGCCATCCAGGTAAGCCGAAGCAGTTCATTTGAGTTCAGTTTGTACGAATATTTCTTTTAAAAATTCATACAAAATGAACTGAGGGCCCCCCAAAACAGAACTAACCAAACCATCCGTTTTCTGTTTCATGCCCCCCTCTAACATATATCCTTAAGAGGCTTGCAGTGACCACCTTTAGGAGGCCACCTGAATATTTTTCATAATTTAGAAAGGCTCGCATACACAAGTACCTCGAAACCCATTTCTCTGATTGTTGAACTATCTCACAGTGTTGCATGTGCTGCAAAGATTTGCAGCATTTAATAATAATAATAATAATAATAATAATAATAATAATAATAATAATAATAATAATAATAATAATAATAATAATAATAATAATAATAATAATAATAATAATAATAATAAAGGTAGAAAAGAATTTCTCCTCTGAGAGGGTAATGAAATGTCTCAAGCTGTAAATTATAATAAAAAGTATAAGAATATAAAGCAAGCAAGAATCAATTCTTCTCAATCACATATTTACCTTAATATTATAGTTTTAAAAGGCTTATGCCTTTCGGCCAAAACAAGAAAAGGGATGTTGGTGATCAATGTTTCTTTCTCTTTTTTTAAAAAAGAGCAAGAAAATGGCATAGTGGAAAAGAAAAAGTTTTACTAGCTGCTGAGAGAATGTATAAAGCTTTGTGTGCGTTGAAAGTTTAAGTTAGCAGCCAGGGTATTACTTGTACATTTGCAATACAGCTTCAATTTGCATCCATTTCTTCCTTCCTGATGGGGCTTTAAGAATATACATTAAAGATCCAAGTGAATCCATTAAGTGGGATGTAGGCTTCAGTGATACTAAGCCATCCTTTCTCTTGGGATATTCATTGGAATCCACCTCATTCAAGAAAATGAATTTGGTGGATCATACAGGAATGTGGTTCTGATCTCTGTAATCTCAGGGGTCCCTGCCATTACACCAGCCCACAGTTTGGGAACAACCGTTTAAGACTCTGAAGCGTCCCTGCAAATTTGGGGCCTCTAGATGCAACAGGAGGATTTTTATCCCATTCTAAAGGGGAGATGACTCCGTTTTGCAATTTGTTACTGGAAATCTGTTCATTCCTCAATTCATCAGCCCCGAGGAATCACAAATCAAAATAAACCACCATTTTAAAAAAACCATCCTCATCTTTATTTCACACACATTTAATGAATGATATATTAACAAGCACACACACACGCACACACAAATTCAAACTCTAATGTTTTAATGGGGAGCTTCGAAAATATATTAGTCTTATAGCTCCATGGCCTTTTTCACAGTGCGAAAATTATCTTTATTCTAGTCTGTTAAACTCTATGCATTGCTCCATCTCTGATTCCCTGCTGGTGCTTCCATGAGACCTCCAAGGCTGTCTCGAGATGTGTGTGCCTGTGTGACCCTTTGATTTTTGTGCCTCAGATGGCTTTAAAACCTGGATGACCATCTCCAGCCATTCTCTGCTGGTGCCACACAGTTCACTGGCCTAAGCTCAAAGTGCAAGGATGTGTTTTATTCTCTCGCAGCATTAGTATGCCAAGAGCCAAGGAGCTGGAATGAGGCAAATGCTGCTGCTACATAGACTCCACACTTTTGAAGAAAAGATGGCCAATAAATGACACGAAATAAATAAAATAAATAGTTGGCATGCCATTATCGCTGCACGAGAACTTTCATGCTGGCAGAGTAAATCAATATTCGACAAAAAGCAATTCTAAAAATAGAGGTGTCCAAACAAAATATATATATATATAACTTTGAAATTGGACTTAAGATCAGCATGCAATTTGGCACGGATGTAGCAGACAATCTGTTCTTTGGGCCAAATGTGGAAAGGTTTGGACAAATGACATGATTTTTTAAAATGTCAAACTTGTTTCACAACTACCATATCTGTGCAGAGACAAGCAACTTTAAACACCCACAGATTTAAACCATCAAATCAACTGAACAGATCAGTCTCACTTATCTTGAAATAGAATGACTGTCCATACGTTTTTTTGAATTTGGAAGGCTGCAGGGGCAGAAACACTGATCCTCAAAAAAGACCTTTTAAAGGGGTAAAACAGTAGTTTTCTTATAAAGTGTGGCACAGGCTTACCAGCAAGAGTGTTGCAAAAGGATTTTGTATCCAGTTGGAAAAATATTTTAAGAGATATTTAAGAAACAATAGAAAAATATATTCGGTAGGTAACTCATTTAAGCTGAAAATTGCTGGGGTTTTGTTTTGTTTTGGTTTGGTTTCACTCTCTGCTAGGTATGGTCTTACATGATGATAGCAGAGCTATCGTGTCTATAATCCTTCATATTTCAACCATTCCACCAATTTTGTCACTATACAATTAGTAATTTGGAACACTTGTCAAAAAATAAGCAGGGAGTGGGACATCAGTGTCATGACTTCTGAAGTTTCTTCTTGTACAAATCTTGACAGCACCGTTGAAGCGCCTGACAAAATATGTCTCTGTGGGCTGATGGTGGGCTTTTCTCAAGACCCAGCAGTCATGCAGGTCCCAAAAATAAAAATCCTGGGTGCCATATGTGCTATCAGTAAAGCTCTCAACACACAAGCCCTAATGGGAATGGTGGAGCCTTGTACACCTGCTGCCAATCAGGAGCTGTGCAGGGAAATGTGTCATCCCACCTCCTTGTCTGACTGGCCAGCGCCAGGGAGAAGGAATGATAACATCAGAGGCTTCTTCCTCGTAGGAGCTCAGCACCATGCGGGTGCAGAGCAAGGTAAGGGATTGGCTGGTTGCTTTTCGGAGGCTTCTGAACACCAGCTGGGCTCACTCGTGTTGTTTTGGAACCCGTAGCTTCCGAAACGAAGAGCCTATACCTAGTGCTTCAGAAACAGTTTATGCCTCATTCCAACGCTTGCTTGTTGCACCTCAATAACATCACAAGGATGTTATTGGCCCATTTGCTAGCCAACCACTGAGCAGCGCAGGGTTTGAACGGCCCACCGGCGTCCACCTCCTCCTTCGCCCACTGGCTCAGTGCTGTAACCAGAGTCCCTGCAGGCTCCCACTCTGGAAAAAGTAGGCCAGGCCAGGCCATTGTTGCCCCGGGACGGAGCCGCGGCCCCTCTGCCTGGTTCCCAGGGGTACCGCAGGCGGCACACACACTGGACAGATGCCCCATCCCAGCGGTAGCTGAGGTGCTCAGCTGTCATGGGGGGGAGACCCCCAGAGGCTGACCCCCTTCCACCCTCCTGTGGACCCTGCCATGCCATTCCTGTATTTCTTCTGGGCATGCTTCAAACGGGCCAAGGTAAGGAGCTTTCCCTTCAGCCGCACTGGGCTGGTTCAGCCCCCATTGCTGGGTGGGTGCAATGGGGGGCAGCAGGAAGGGTGATAAAATGAACTTTGCCCCAGGCGCTCCAAATCCTTGCTATGCCTCTGCCATTTCCCCACAAAAACTCTCATTATGCTGTGGTTTGAAAGGTAACTGAATAATAAAAAGCAAAAGTGTTCTGCTTATATACCACCCCATACCACTTTTTTTAAGTAGGCTCTGGGCGGTTTACAATTTTAATTACAGTGTGCAGGCTACACATTGCCCCCCCCCAGCAAGCTGGGTACTCATTTTACCGACTTCGGAAGGATGGAAGGCTGAGTGAACCTTGAGCCTGCTACCTGGGATTGAACCCCCAGGTCGTGAGCACAGTTTCACCTGCTGTACAGGCATTTAACCACTGCGCCACGAGGCTCTAGGGTACAGAGATGGAAAAAGCAATTAATAAAGATACTTGAGATCAGTTGGAGAAATGTGAATGAATTTCAAGTGGAGTGGGAGTTCAAATTCCAGCTGATGAACAAAACCAGAATATGTGTGTGTGTGTGTGTGTGTGTGTGTGTGTGTGTGTGTGTGTGTGTGTGTGTGTGTGTGTGTGTGTGTATTGTGTTGTTACAGTCGTGATGGACTCTTCATGATATTGTATGTTTATTTGTTTAGGAGCTCATTTGTCCTCAGAATGGCATCTTGAAGACCATAACTCTATTTAAATTCAGTGTAGTGAACTTATTAGCGATCTGCACTAATAGAGCCTTTCTGTTAATCTGAAGAATAGTAGCTCCAATTACAATCCATTCCTTCTGAGTCAGTCGGCTCCAGAGTTCTCTGCAAAAGATTCTGTCACCATTCATTAGTGCCTCTTGTAAAGAATTGTTTTGTTACTTGGAAACCAGGGTTGCTGCCTTTTAAAAGGGGGGCGGGGAGGGCAGGGGAGAGAGACGCTAATATATGACAGTAATAAATTCTGGAAACCAAGTGGCATTACATCTACTGCATTTTTTATTTTCTATTTATTTTCTATTTATTTATTTATCTTTTGGTTATTGGCTTTAGGATGCAAGAAAACCCAGATGAGGAGAAATAACAGCAAACAATGCACAATGTCAACAAGTAGTACAGGGCGGGTCATCAGAGGTCTGTGGGCGCCCTTCAGCTGACTTCTGTTGACCGTATTTCTTGTAACTGAGCGGTCTCCGGCTTGTGAAAGGACCCGCTAAAAATGGCAAGAAGCAGATGTGGAGCTGTTGTGCCGTTGCAATTCTTCTGCCTATATCCTTGCTTTTTAACAAGGACGGAGTCAAATCCGCAGCAGCGCCTGTCACCGCACGGGGTGCCAGCCCTGCTATGGTTTAATAACTGTGCTAAGCTCCACTCTTAAAAACCACATTAGGGCTTCCATTGTTGACCAGACACTGCTGGGAGGCTTCCTGGCTACTGACAGTGCTGCAGCGGGGGTGGGGGTGGCAGCAGCTGGTGGTCCTTCCCTGCTTGGCATAAGCAAAACAGCGGAGTGGTTTGGAGATTTCTCCCTGCCCCTCAGGGCAAAAACAAGCTCAGCCAGCCCGCCAGCCAGCACCAAGGTAGCCGTAAAGCTCTCCCACCCCCCCAGCCCCAAACACCCAGTGATAATTCTTCTTATTGCTGGGCGGCCATTTTCAACACACGTCGAGCCACTGAGGACTATCATCCTTGGTCATGATCCAAGAAGCCTCACAACCCCAGCCAGCCAGTGACAGAAGCCCTAATCCAGCTTTCCAAAGTGCAGATTGGCTCCATTTTTAAACCGCTGCCAATTTACCTCCGTTTCAACTCACTGCATAGCTTTGTCCTCAGGTGATGGAGAACAGAGGAAATAAAATGCTTCACTATCACCAATGCCTTTCAAAGAGCACGGTTCTCTCACCTACCGGATCACGCTTGCTTTGTTTGGCTGGTGAGAAAACCAGGATTCCTTTCTAGTCTGATTTCCCAAAGATGGAAATACTGCCTCGGTCACCTCTCTACACCTTTAACTTCCTTTTAGCTCTAATTATGGGCAATCTCTAATGCCCGTTTCTGCCTTCCATGACATTGTTTTGTTTTAAAGACTGAGGGCCAGAATAGAAAAGATGCTGATTCCACATCTAGAGAGGGTGTTTTGTTTAGGGAGAAAGAGTATGACTGTTTTTCCCAACACAATTTGTGCCCAGCTCATCAAGGAGTGAGGGACTGCTGGATTTCAGGGACTACCTTTGAGTCGAACCGCTTGCACATCTGCTTACAGCCCTGAAGATGGAGCTGTTCAATGAACTGCATTAGTAGGCAGTGGCACGGGCTTTTCCCTGCTTCAGTTGTCAGGTTCTACAAGGTTATTTGCATCGCTAAGCAACAGGAGTGTTGCCCAGAAAGACAAGGTTTCAAAAAAAAACCAAAAAAAAAAAAAACCCACCCACCATTAACTATCAAGTAGAGGTGGGCAGGAAATGAAAAATGAAATGTTGTTTCATTGTTTCATTACATAACAAATCATTTTGCTACGTAACAAAATGGTAGGACACGTTTCGTTACGAAATGAAATGAAAAGCATTTTTTTCCTCTAGGAACAAAATGATTCATCCTAGAGGAACCAAAATCATAGGGGAGCTTCCCTGGACTCTTCCGTGTAAGCTCCCGAAATTTGGAGAGGTTTGGGATTCAGCGGGTGAGTTATTAAATTTCAAAGGGAGGGTCCCCCTAGAAAAAATCATTCTAATTGAGTTGGGGTGCCACTAATTGTTCATCGGGGGGGGGGTATTAGCAGCTTCCCGACTCAATTAGAAAGTTTTTTTCCTGGGGGACCCTCTTTGGAGTTTAATAACTCAGCCCCCAGAACGCCAAACCTCTCCAGATTTTGGGAGATTACAGGGAAGTGTCCAAAGAAGCTCTACGATCCAGGGAGACATTATATAGCATTTTGTTTTGTTTTGTTTCATTCTGAAACCAGAAATTCATTAGTAATTAAATGAAATGAAACTACTAAAGAAACACAACAAAATGATGCTTTATTTTAGTTTTATGCCCATCTCTATTATCAAGCTTTATCTCTCATCATAAGGCTCAAAGATAAAAAACTATCAATGTTGAATGTCTGATGAAAGGTTGGGTTGGGTTATCAGTAGAAAACGAGATTAAAGGAAGGTGTATCCCGGAAGAGGCCATAGCTGTGTGTGTGGAACCCTGAGTAGGAACCACCCACAAGGAAATGTTTTGTTGCCGATTCTAGTCATAAAACATCCGTTTGTAAGCACAACCTGTCTAGACCCTTCTTGTTTTTATGATGCTGTTTGTCTGGCTGTTTTTTTCCTTAGTTTCTGTCCACCTCAGTAGCCCGGAAAAGAACAGCACCCTTGTTTGTGCTTGTCATTTGGCATTCGGAGGCAGTCATCATCACACCTGCTTTCCACGTCTGCATGGGCTTTCATCTAAATGTTGCATGTTATTTCTCAAGCTGCTGGAGCTGACTGGCAGGAAGTGTGCAAACTATTGTCCAGGCAAAAAAGGAACACAGTGGACTTTGATGTTAAAGCCGTGGAGGGAACAGCAGCAATGTCCAATTTGCACAGTTTTTTTAGCACCCAGTTGAACTGTGGTGTTTTGAAGCACCTCGGTTTCCATCTCACAGCTAGTACTCTTTTGAAGGAAACGATGTGTTATCCGAAGCCTCCCCTTTCCCAAATATTGTCACGGCAGATGTTTGTTACAGATGTCTCCAGCTGGCGCTAGCTGACATTTATCAGCTCGGCCATATGTGTCATGTGTGTGTTGTTATGAAAAGGAAGGTGTTCCATAAGTTGTTAGAATTCAGATGTTATCGAGTGAGATAAAAAGGAATAGCCCGGCTCATCTGTATTCTTTGCTCTGATGCTGCTGCAGGGCACTAGGTAACTTATCATGCTTCCTTTCCAGCAAATATATAGATATAGATATAGATATAGATATAGATAGATAGATAGATAGATAGATAGATAGATAGATAGATAGATAGATAGATAGATAGATAGATAGATAGATAGATAGATAGATAGATAGATAGATAGATAGATAGATAGATATTCAGTAAGCTTCTCCCCACACAATAAGGAGACATATACTCAGACACTTGGCTTTTTTCAAACAATCACTGACAAACATGAAATAGTTGTCAGAAATGCTGTTCACCCTGTCTGACAGTCACCATGGGTGATGGGGGGGGCGAGGGGATACTGCCCTCCCCAAGAATCCTAGATGCATTTATCTTTTTAAGATACTGAGTTGGAGCAGGATTTGCTATAGATCAGGGCTGTTCAACTTTGAACAGGCCAAGGTCTATTTTTTCCAGCCCAAAGTGCCTGAGGGCTACGACACTAAAACCTCTACTTACAAATGTTATCCGTTCCGATCACATGCTCATAAGTAAAAAAGAATTGTAAGTAGAGCAGTGATTTCCCATAGGAATGCATTGAAAACCAATTAATCCATTCTGGAAGGAACAGATTTCAATGTGCCACGGCCCTTGAACTGCCCCGCTCGGCTGAGACAGTGGGCTGGCAGTCCCAGAATTTTGCTGGGGCAGTGGTGGTCCTTGGGGTGGGGGAGGGAAGGGTGGGAAACTTATCCCCTCACTTTTTAAATTGATGACTAGCGGGCTACGTTTGAACCCTTCACAGGCTACTGGTAGCCCACAGTCTACCTGTTGTGCAGGCTTTCTATAGATGCAGAAGGAATGCCGACATGCTAACTTTTTAACTTTGCTTCCCCCCCGAAAGATTCCTGCAGAGACTCTTGACTGCAAGATCTGTTCAGGGCCATTGTGAAATGACGAGCCTTCTCTGACACAAGCTCCAAGCAAACCAGTCTGAACGCTAGAGATGTGAAATGTAGCCATTTAAAAACGAGGCAGATGGTTGTGAGGTCTGCTCCAATTATTGCAACAAATAACTGACCCTTCTCCACCATTTAATTGCTTTTCTGAAGATGGCACAAAACTGTTTTTGGCTTTAGATCCCTGTTGATATTCTTCCTACAGCCCACGTTGAAATGCTGTGTCTTGCTACAAATGGCAAGAATTGCCCAGCTAGCACTGGGTTGCTGAAGGCTGTGATCTCAGGGGATTGGGCTGGATGGCCCTTGAGGTCTCGTCCAACTCTATGATTCTATGATTCTATGATTTCCAAGCTCTAGCTACACTTAATGATGGACCATGTAAGCCAAGAGATGGTTTGTGCCAAGGAATGTTGGGGAAATCTGTTTTGGAGGAATTTCATTTGAGGTCATTGTGGTGGCTGAGGCAGTGCAGGATCAGGTAGCCCACCCCTATTGTAGCATGGGGTTAGTGATTCAGCAGTGATTTCAGCTCTGAGACAAAGCAGGCTGGAAACAGCTTCTAGTGAACAGCTCTTTAATCAGGGAGAGACAAGACTGGGGACTGGGGAGAGGAGTTTACATTTATAGGGGCCAGGACTGGCTAGGAAAAGATACATTTTGGAGGGAACAATTACAACCAATCACAAGGCTGCCTTTTGGCGGGAACCAATAGGATTGAAGATCCAAATGCAGCAACTATAATCAACCAATAGGCCTGTTCCCTTTTGAACAGGGAGGCAGTTACTTCAACCAGCAATTACAGATCAATACACAACAACCCCCACCAACAGGAACGAGCCGAAAATCGAACCACAAACTGGATCAGTTTCCCAGGCCATCCATGGTTCATGGCTAACCACGAACCATCATGAACCACCATTTTTTTTTCAGGTTCGTGCCCATCTCTAGTGATAACCATTACCACAAACTTAATGATTCTAAGCAGAATGACAAGGATTATAGCTAGTGTCACCACAAGATGACCTCATCCGGAGGGCCGACGGGGGGTGTTCCTCCCTGTTGGTCCTCCTGGATTTGTCAGCGGCCTTTGATACCGTCAACCACGGTATCCTGCTGGATCGGCTCTCCGAGGTTGGGATCGGAGGCACTGTTCACAGTTGGTTCCGGTCCTTCCTCGGAGGCCATCCCCAGCAGGTTCAGCATGGGGGCGAGATGTCGGCCCCTTGGATACTCCCTTGCGGGGTTCCACAGGGGTCGTCTCTCTCTCCCATGCTGTTCAACATTTACATCAGGCCGCTGGCTGAGGTCATTAGGAGGCATGGAGTCTGCTGCCATCAGTACGCTGATGACACGCAGCTCTATGTCTCCTTTTCTACCGCTGCAGATGAGGCTGTCCGGACCCTCGATCAGTGCCTGGGCGCAGTCATGGAATGGACCAGGGCTAACAGGCTCAAACTCAACCCCGATAAGACCGAGGTCATGTTTTTGGGGGCTTCCTCATCCAGCTACGGTGGCCCGTATCCCACCTTGGAGGGTGTTTCCCTCAGGCCATCGGACTGTGTCCGAAATCCGGGCGTAGTCCTGGACCCGGCGCTCACCCTGGAAGCCCAGGTGTCCGCCGTGTCCAGGGCTGCCTTTTTCCATCTTCGACGTATTGCCCAGATTCGTCCGTACCTGGATGAGGACTCCCTCAGAACTGTGGTCCAGGCGCTGGTGATCTCTACATGGGGTTGCCCTTGACTCTCATTCGGTGCTTGCAGCGGGTCCAAAATGCGGCAGCCAGACTGGTGGCTGGTGTGCATCGATTCGAGCACATCACCCCAGTCTTGGCTCGTCTGCACTGGTTGCCCGTTGCAGCCCGAATTAGATTCAAGGTCCTGGTTTTGGTTTACAAAACCCTCCATGGCCTAGGACCTGGCTACCTGATGGAGCGGATCGACCAGCGGTCAACTTCGGCCCGTCCGACTAGGTTGTCGCGGGCGCACATGCTGCGTGTGGCCACGCCTAGGGAGGCTCGGAGAACTTCCACCCGTACCCGAGCCTTCTCTGTGGCTGGCCCAACCCTATGGAATCACCTACCAGCAGAAGTGTGCCTTGCAGAGTCCCTGCCTGCCTTCCGGAAGGCGCTGAAAACCCTTCTCTTCCGGGAGGCGTTTGGCTGACACAATTTTTTTTTTTTTAGTTAGTCCCGCCATCTGCTGCAGCCGTTTTGTTTTATTGTTTATTTCAGTTGTTGTTTTAATTTGTTGTCTGTACATTTATTGTAAACCGCCCAGAGTTCCTTTCAGGAAGACGGGCGGTATATAAGCTGTATAAATAAATAAATAAATAAATAAATAAATAAATAAATAAATAAATAAATAAATAAATAAATAACTGTGTGTGAAATCCTACAAACCAACTCCTCCTCCTTGTCAACCTGTTATGATGATTGCATCAGATGCTACGTTGTATCTACATTTTATGCAACTGAAGGATGTTTTAATAGTACTGTATACGTACAGTATTGTGCATTGCCTGATCAATGTGTTGTAGCCAGAAGGGTGAGGCATCCCAGAGAGCTGGATGCACACCTAAGGGGAGGAGAAAGATGATCCCACTATGATAAAGAGTGCTATAGAGCCTTGTGGTACAGTAGTTAAAGGCCTGTACTGCAGCTAAAACTGTGCTCACAGTTCGATCCCAGGTAGCAGGCTCATGGTTGACTTGGCCTTCCATCCTTCCGAGTTGGTAAAATGAGTACCCAGCTTGCTCGGGGGGGGGGCAATGTGTAGCCTGCATTACTGTTATTAAACTGTAAACTGCCCTGACTTGAAGTGGTATGCAGCAGTATATAAGCAGAACACTTTGCTTTACTTTGCTATAGTATGCAGGTCTGGAGAAGAGTTATCTGGATTTCTTTATTTTTAGTACCCTAACCTCCTGACCTAGGGCATAGAGTAGCCATACCTTGCTGTTTCGTAAGGCAGCTCAATGTATCAGCATCTCACAAAGAGATCTTAGGTGAAGCTTTCTCCAAGCTGACCCCTGCCTAGTACTAACAATGGAAAGCTGGCCATGGACTGCACCTCTGGAATAGGAGGTTTATGGCTCACCTGCACATTACTGTTTCATTTGCAGTAGTTTGGGTAACTCAAGATTAAATACGCAGGGAATGAGCTTTGTTTAATCTTGTTTGCAGATTTGCTGAAGTGTGATTTACCACTCCTGGCTCATGTCTGGATGGTACCCTAGAGAAATCAGATAGGCAGCCTGGGAATTGCAGAAGATTGTATTTTTAAAGCCCAGGAGGCATAATATGCTTTGGTCAATTTTTCTTCCATTCTTCCCTTTTCAGAAATAAAATACGTCACCGGTTGTATGAAAAACTGCTTGGCTGCAGTCTGTTTTACCAAGATATTAGAAATATGCTAAACACTGGAAACCCCAAAGTTCACTTTAAATTAGAGCTTTTTTGCTAGCTTGGATAAGCCTGGTTGCAGTTGGCACCGTTTTCTCCACTCTTAAAAAAAGAACTGCAGGAATGCCCTACCCTTGGGCATGCTCAGAGAATAAAAAAATTTTTCCAATGTTTTGATATTTCTGAGAAAATCATTTAGGGCTTCATTGATGATGATGATGATGATGATGATGATGATGATGATGATGATGATGATGATGATTCGCCAATACATCACGTAGCCCTAAAGGCTTGGGAAACGTTCAACTAGTGATTGGTAATACAAAATCCAGCCCAGTTATCTTGTGTGGTTTGTGATAATAATAATAATAATAATAATAATAATAATAATAATAATAATAATAATAATAATAATAATAATAATAATAATAATAATAATACCCTCCATGGGCACAGGACATGTTAAGGCAATTATCTTCTTAATAAGGCTGAGGCCAATTATGGTGAGAGGAAATAAACAGAAATAAACAGAAACAGAAATAAACAGAAACAGATTTATGGGGGAATGTAATTCAAATATATATATATTTTTCTCTTTTTTTTTCTCCCCCCCCCCCCCCGCCATCGCTACTGTTTTAAACACACACTATTCGGTGTGCCTAATTTTAACCTGTTAGGATCTGTCCCTCCGCATGCTGGGGTGTAGGAGGGTTTTACATGTTATGTTGTTTTTTTGTTTTATGTTGTTTTGCTTTATATTTGATGCATCTATTGTTGTTGATTTTACATTCATTGCTTGTTAGCCGCTTAGAGTACTACTTGTAGTAGATAAGCGGGATATAAATACAAGAATTCGGGAAGAAACCCGAATCCACCCTAACATGCATACCTATACCCGTGAAAATCTATGAAAACAAATACAAGAATATATATATATATATATATATATATATATATATATATATATATATATATATATATATATATATATATATATATATATATATATATATATATATATATATATATATATATATATATATATATATATATATATATATATATATATATATATGCATGTGTTAGGTGGATTCGGGTTTCTTCCCGTGTAGAAATCTGGTTGTTTTGGCGACGTTTGACGAGGTCTCACTCGTCATCTTCAGGCTGGTGTTCTGGCTTCTTTCTTCTTGAAGCAAAGCGTGGTCTCAGTTGAAGTCCTTCTATAAATACTGCTGGGGGTGTGTGGTTTGCTTGCTTTGTTGCTGATTGCAGGTTCCTTTGTTCCTTTGTTCTTTTGTGATCTGCTGTGTGGCTGAGGCGATCGTTAAGGGATTAACTGCTGGTGGCTGTTTAGATGGCTGTTTAGATGCTGGTGGGTTAGATGGCTGGTGGGTTCTGGCAGTATCCTGGGCTTTGGTGGAGTGGGGTCCTGTGTCTTGTGAATTCATTTTGGTCTGGCTACGTGTCTGTGGTCTCCCAATGTTTTTTTGGGGTGTGTGAGTGTGCTCCATGTGGTGACTGGAGTGGGGTGCCGCAGTAGATGGTGCAGTCGTGGTTTTGTTATTGGATGGTGGTTTCGTTTCATCTGTGGGAAGGGTCTGGGTTTGTGTTTGGTGTGGATGGAAGGTGGTGGCATCTTGTGTCCTTTTGGACCTGGTGTCAGTCTTTGTGACAGAGGCTCGTCTGTTGACCAGGGCTAGTTTCCAGATGTCAGGCAAGCGGGAGGTGTCATCACGTTTATTCATGTTGTTTGGGTGTTTCTCTATTTCAATGGCTTCCATGATTATTCGACTGTTGAAGTGTTCAGTTTTGGAGATGAGTTTGGTTCTTTCAAAGTCAATTTCATGACCTGTTGTTTTTATGTGCTGGAAGAGAGAGGAAGATTTTCTTCTTTTTTGACTGCGTTCTTGTGTTCTGCGATGCGTGCGCTTATTCTCCTGTTTGTCTGTCCGATGTATGTGGCTGGACAGACTTTGCATGGTATTTCGTAGACTCCTTGGTTTTCTAGCTCAATCTTGTCTTTGGGGTTTCTTAAAATGTTGGCTATTTTTTGGTCGGTGCAAAAGGCTGTCTTGATATTGTGTTTGTGGAGAATTTTGCTGATTTTGTCTGTGGTGCCTTTGATGTAAGGGAGGAGGGCGGTGCCGTTGTTCTCTTCTGTTTCTTGGTTCTTGGGGGTGTTTCCTTTTGGATTAGTTTGGTGATGGTGTTTTTTTGGAATCCGTTCCCAATTAAAACATTCGAGAGAGTGTGTAATTCAGTTTTTAGGTGGTCTTTGTCAGCGAGGCGTTTGGTTCTGGAGATGAGGGTTTTGCTACGGAGTTGATCTGTGCAGGGTGGTGGTGTGATTGTGCATTTAAGTAGCGGTTTGTATGTGTTTTTTTCTGGTAGATGGTATGTCCTAAGGAGCCGTCGGGTTTTTTGTAGATTAGGACGTCCAGGAAGGGAAGTTGGTTGTTGGCTTCTATTTCCATAGTGAATTGTATTTTGGGGTGTAGGCTGTTGAGATGTGTGAGGAAGTTGTTCAGTTTATCTTTCCCGTGTGGCCAGATAACAAAGGTGTCGCCAACATATCTGAGCCAGAGTTTGGGTTTATGTTCGGACTTCTGTAACGCGTTGGTTTCAAAGTGTTCCATATATAGGTTTGCGATGACCGGTGAGAGGGGTGATCCCATGGGTGCTCCTTCTATCTGTTTGTATCTTTGTCCATTGTGGATGAAGTATGTGTTGGTTAGGCAGTGGTTGGTCAGATCTAGGATGTGTTTGGGGGTTGTATTTGTTGTGGATAGCTGTCAAGGCTTCTTGAATGGGCACTTGTGTGAAGAGCGAAACAACATCGAAGCTCACGAGTAGGTCATTGGGTTGTAGGTCTTGTTTCTTTATAATTTCTATGAAGTGGAACGAGTTTTGTACGTATGAAGTGATGGATTCTGCATAGGGCTGGAGTTGTTTGGCAAGAAATTTGGCGAGGTTTTGTAGAGGTGAGCCTATGGAGCTGACTATGGGTCTGAATCTTGGGAGGTGTTGGGGCCTCTGGATGATTTCTTTGGGGATGATGCTTGGCTTGATCTTGGGAGAGCCGGTGGTTTTTTCCAGGTAGGTGGTGGGGTCTTGGGTATGCATCTGGATGATTTCTCTCTGGGGATGATTGCCTTTGTCTGCTGGGAGAATGATTTCTTTCCTCAGGTTGAGAGGGCTTTTTGTTCTTCTTTGTGTAAATTGCTTCTGGGTGGTTTGCTGGAGAGAGCTTTTATTTTTTGGCTTTCTGGTGGTTTTTAGGCTGGCTTCCAGGTTGCTTACATACCTTGAACACAGACCCCACCACCTACCTGGAAAACCACCAAAGCCAAAATAAAAGCCTCTCCCTTAAGTGAAGAAATCAAGCCAAGCATCATCCCCAGAGAGAAATCATCCAGATGCCCCAAGCTCTACGGCCTCCCAAGATTCACAAAGAAGGAACACCTCTCAGACCCATAGTCAGCTCCATAGGCTCACCTCTACAAAACCTCGCCAAATTTCTTGCCAAACAACTCCAGCCCTATGCAGAATCCATCACTTCATACGTACAAAACTCGCTCCACTTCATAGAAATTATAAAGAAACAAGACCTACAACCCAATGACCTACTCGTGAGCTTCATGTTGTTTCGCTCTTCACACAAGTGCCCATTCAAGAAGCCTTGACAGCTATCCACAACAAATACAACCCCCAAACACATCCTAGATCTGACCAACCACTGCCTAACTAACACATACTTCATCCACAATGGACAAAGATACAAACAGATAGAAGGAGCACCCATGGGATCACCCTCTCACCGGTCATCGCAAACCTATATATGGAACACTTTGAAACCAACGCTGTTACAGAAGTCCGAACATAAACCCAAACTCTGGCTCAGATATGTTGACGACACCTTGTTATCTGGCCACACGGGAAAGATAAACTGAACAACTTCCTCACACATCTCAACAGCCTACACCCCAAAATACAATTCACTATGGAAATAGAAGCCAACAACCAACTTCCTTCCTGGACGTCCTAATCTACAAAACCCGACGGCTCCTTAGGACATACCATCTACCAGAAAAAACACATACAAACCGCTACTTAAATGCACAATCACACCACCACCCTGCACAGATCAACTCCGTAGCAAAACCCTCATCTCCAGAACCAAACGCCTCGCTGACAAAGACCACCTAAAAACTGAATTACACACTCTCGAATGTTTTAATTGCGAACGGATTCCAAAAAACACCATCACCAAACTAATCCAAAAGGAAACACCCCCAAGAACCAAGAAACAGAAGAGAACAACGGCACCGCCTCCTCCCTTACATCAAAGGCACCACAGACAAAATCAGCAAAATTCTCCACAAACACAATATCAAGACAGACTTTTGCACCGACCAAAAATAGCCAACATCTTAAGAAACCCCAAAGACAAGATTGAGCTAGAAAACCAAGGAGTCTACGAAATACCATGCAAAGTCTGTCCAGCCACATACATCGGACAAACAAACAGGAGAATAAGCGCACGCATCGCAGAACACAAGAACGCAGTCAAAAAAGAAGAAAAATCTTCCTCTCTCTTCCAGCACATAAAAACAACAGGTCATGAAATTGACTTTGAAAGAACCAAACTCATCTCCAAAACTGAACACTTCAACAGTCGAATAATCATGGAAGCCATTGAAATAGAGAAACACCCAAACAACATGAATAAACGTGATGACACCTCCCGCTTGCCTGACATCTGGAAACTAGCCCTGGTCAACAGACGAGCCTCTGTCACAAAGACTGACACCAGGTCCAAAGGGACACAAGATGCCACCACCTTCCATCCACACCAAACACAAACCCAGACCCTTCCCACAGATGAAACGAAACCACCATCCAATAACAAAACCACGACTGCACCATCTACTGCGGCACCCCACTCCAGTCACCACATGGAGCACACTCACACACCCCAAAAACATTGGGAGACCACAGACACGTAGCCAGACCAAAATGAATTCACAAGACACAGGACCCCACTCCACCAAAGCCCAGGATACTGCCAGAACCTACCAGCCATCTAACCCACCAGCATGTAAACAGCCATCTAAACAGCCATCAGCAGTTAATCCCTTAACGATCGCCTCAGCCACACAGCAGATCACAAAAGAACAAAGGAACAAAGGAACCTACAATCAGCAACAGAGCAAGCAAACCACACCCCCCAGCAGTATTTATAGAAGGACTTCAACTGAGACCACACTTTGCTTCAAGAAGAAAGAAGCCAGAACACCAGCCTGAAGATGACGAGTGAGACCTCGTCGAAACGTCGCCAAAACAACCAGATTTCTACACGGGAAGAAACCCGAATCCACCCTAACATGCATACCTATACCTGTGAAAATCTACGAAAACAAATATCCGACCTCTACGGGAGGAAACCTTCCAGCTGACCAGAACCTACGAAAACTAGAAGTCCGAAGAGCCACCATCTTATGTGACATTGCATTCCTACGCAACTGCCGAGACAAAAATGTGATCCCCACAAGCTTCCAACTGAAATTCCACTCAAAACCCCATCCAGCGAAAGGATCCTGAAAAGAACAGAACTAGCCCTAATCAGAAGCGAACTACACAGGAAAAGATACCTACTAGATCAAACCAACAGAGACCTACTCACTCTCCACCTCAAACTCAGCAACAAAATCCACCCAACACTCTGGAACAAATCCAAGCAACTGGCCGCCTGGAGAGCTGAAACAGAGACCTCCCACAAGACAGACACACACACCAACAAACTCCACAAACTGGAAAATCGCCAGAAGCCCAACCCCCCCACACAACAGCCCATGAAACAAACAGTTCACAACATATCAGACAGGACACTCACCATCGCAGAGACCAAAGTCCTTTCCAAAGGATTCAACTTTGCAATCGCCCCCAGACACATCCCCACCGAAAACATCATATGCGGAGTGGAAGCCAGCCTAACCAAAATCAACCCAGATGAAGCCAACAAAATCAGACTCGAAGTCACCAATGTCCTCTGCTCCAGCAAACCACCCAGAAGCAATTTACACAAAGAAGAACAAAAAGCCCTCACCAACCTGAGGAAAGACCACAACATAATCATTCTCCCAGCAGACAAAGGCAATGCCACAGTGGTGATGAACACATCCGACTACCAAGCCAAATTATCCAACCTACTACAAGACCCTGCTTACATACCTTTGAACACAGACCCCACCACCTACCTGGAAAAAAACCACCAAAGCCAAAATAAAAGCCTCTCCCTTAAGTGAAGAAATCAAGCCAAGCATCATCCCCAGAGAGAAATCATCCAGATGCCCCAAGCTCTACGGCCTCCCCAAGATTCACAAAGAAGGAACACCTCTCAGACCCATAGTCAGCTCCATAGGCTCACCTCTACAAAACCTCGCCAAATTTCTTGCCAAACAACTCCAGCCCTATGCAGAATCCATCACTTCATACGTACAAAACTCATTCCACTTCATAGAAATTATAAAGAAACAAGACCTACAACCCAATGACCTACTCGTGAGCTTCGATGTTGTTTCGCTCTTCACACAAGTGCCCATTCAAGAAGCCTTGACAGCTATCCACAACAAATACAACCCCCAAACACATCCTAGATCTGACCAACCACTGCCTAACCAACACATACTTCATCCACAATGGACAAAGATACAAACAGATAGAAGGAGCACCCATGGGATCACCCCTCTCACCGGTCATCGCAAACCTATATATGGAACACTTTGAAACCAACGCGTTACAGAAGTCCGAACATAAACCCAAACTCTGGCTCAGATATGTTGACGACACCTTTGTTATCTGGCCACACGGGAAAGATAAACTGAACAACTTCCTCACACATCTCAACAGCCTACACCCCAAAATACAATTCACTATGGAAATAGAAGCCAACAACCAACTTCCCTTCCTGGACGTCCTAATCTACAAAAACCCGACGGCTCCTTAGGACATACCATCTACCAGAAAAAAACACATACAAACCGCTACTTAAATGCACAATCACACCACCACCCTGCACAGATCAACTCCGTAGCAAAACCCTCATCTCCAGAACCAAACGCCTCGCTGACAAAGACCACCTAAAAACTGAATTACACACTCTCTCGAATGTTTTAATTGCGAACGGATTCCAAAAAAACACCATCACCAAACTAATCCAAAAGGAAACACCCCCCAAGAACCAAGAAACAGAAGAGAACAACGGCACCGCCCTCCTCCCTTACATCAAAGGCACCACAGACAAAATCAGCAAAATTCTCCACAAACACAATATCAAGACAGACTTTTGCACCGACCAAAAAATAGCCAACATCTTAAGAAACCCCAAAGACAAGATTGAGCTAGAAAACCAAGGAGTCTACGAAATACCATGCAAAGTCTGTCCAGCCACATACATCGGACAAACAAACAGGAGAATAAGCGCACGCATCGCAGAACACAAGAACGCAGTCAAAAAGAAGAAAAATCTTCCTCTCTCTTCCAGCACATAAAAACAACAGGTCATGAAATTGACTTTGAAAGAACCAAACTCATCTCCAAAACTGAACACTTCAACAGTCGAATAATCATGGAAGCCATTGAAATAGAGAAACACCCAAACAACATGAATAAACGTGATGACACCTCCCGCTTGCCTGACATCTGGAAACTAGCCCTGGTCAACAGACGAGCCTCTGTCACAAAGACTGACACCAGGTCCAAAGGACACAAGATGCCACCACCTTCCATCCACACCAAACACAAACCCAGACCCTTCCCACAGATGAAACGAAACCACCATCCAATAACAAAACCACGACTGCACCATCTACTGCGGCACCCCACTCCAGTCACCACATGGAGCACACTCACACACCCCAAAAAAACATTGGGAGACCACAGACACGTAGCCAGACCAAAATGAATTCACAAGACACAGGACCCCACTCCACCAAAGCCCAGGATACTGCCAGAACCTACCAGCCATCTAACCCACCAGCATGTAAACAGCCATCTAAACAGCCATCAGCAGTTAATCCCTTAACGATCGCCTCAGCCACACAGCAGATCACAAAAGAACAAAGGAACAAAGGAACCTACAATCAGCAACAGAGCAAGCAAACCACACCCCCCAGCAGTATTTATAGAAGGACTTCAACTGAGACCACACTTTGCTTCAAGAAGAAAGAAGCCAGAACACCAGCCTGAAGATGACGAGTGAGACCTCGTCGAAACGTCACCAAAACAACCAGATTTCTACACGGAAGAAACCCGAATCCACCCTAACATGCATACCTATACCCGTGAAAATCTACGAAAACAAATATCCGACCTCTACGGGAGGAAACCTTCCAGCTGACCAGAACCTACGAGAAACTAGAAGTCCGAAGAGCCACCATCTTATGTGACATTGCATTCCTACGCAACTGCCGAGACAAAAATGTGATCCCCACAAGCTTCCAACTGAAATTCCACTCAAAACCCCATCCAGCGAAAGGATCCTGAAAAGAACAGAACTAGCCCTAATCAGAAGCGAACTACACAGGAAAAGATACCTACTAGATCAAACCAACAGAGACCTACTCACTCTCCACCTCAAACTCAGCAACAAAATCCACCCAACACTCTGGAACAAATCCAAGCAACTGGCCGCCTGGAGAGCTGAAACAGAGACCTCCCACAAGACAGACACACACACCAACAAACTCCACAAACTGGAAAACGCCAGAAGCCCAACCCCCCACACAACAGCCCATGAAACAAACAGTTCACAACATATCAGACAGGACACTCACCATTGCAGAGACCAAAGTCCTTTCCAAAGGATTCAACTTTGCAATCGCCCCAGACACATCCCCACCGAAAACATCATATGCGGAGTGGAAGCCAGCCTAACCAAAATCAACCCAGATGAAGCCAACAAAATCAGACTCGAAGTCACCAATGTCCTCTGCTCCAGCAAACCACCCAGAAGCAATTTACACAAAGAAGAACAAAAGCCCTCACCAACCTGAGGAAAGACCACAACATAATCATTCTCCCAGCAGACAAAGGCAATGCCACAGTGGTGATGAACACATCCGACTACCAAGCCAAATTATCCAACCTACTACAAGACCCTGCTTACATACCTTTGAACACAGACCCCACCACCTACCTGGAAAAAACCACCAAAGCCAAAATAAAAGCCTCTCCCTTAAGTGAAGAAATCAAGCCAAGCATCATCCCCAGAGAGAAATCATCCAGATGCCCCAAGCTCTACGGCCTCCCAAGATTCACAAAGAAGGAACACCTCTCAGACCCATAGTCAGCTCCATAGGCTCACCTCTACAAAACCTCGCCAAATTTCTTGCCAAACAACTCCAGCCCTATGCAGAATCCATCACTTCATACGTACAAAACTCGTTCCACTTCATAGAAATTATAAAGAAACAAGACCTACAACCCAATGACCTACTCGTGAGCTTCGATGTTGTTTCGCTCTTCACACAAGTGCCCATTCAAGAAGCCTTGACAGCTATCCACAACAAATACAACCCCCAAACACATCCTAGATCTGACCAACCACTGCCTAACCAACACATACTTCATCCACAATGGACAAAGATACAAACAGATAGAAGGAGCACCCATGGGATCACCCCTCTCACCGGTCATCGCAAACCTATATATGGAACACTTTGAAACCAACGCGTTACAGAAGTCCGAACATAAACCCAAACTCTGGCTCAGATATGTTGACGACACCTTTGTTATCTGGCCACACGGGAAAGATAAACTGAACAACTTCCTCACACATCTCAACAGCCTACACCCCAAAATACAATTCACTATGGAAATAGAAGCCAACAACCAACTTCCCTTCCTGGACGTCCTAATCTACAAAAAACCCGACGGCTCCTTAGGACATACCATCTACCAGAAAAAAACACATACAAACCGCTACTTAAATGCACAATCACACCACCACCCTGCACAGATCAACTCTGTAGCAAAAACCCTCATCTCCAGAACCAAACGCCTCGTTGACAAAGACCACCTAAAAACTGAATTACACACTCTCTCGAATGTTTTAATTGCGAACGGATTCCAAAAAACACCATCACCAAACTAATCCAAAAGGAAACACCCCCAAGAACCAAGAAACAGAAGAGAACAACGGCACCGCCCTCCTCCCTTACATCAAAGGCACCACAGACAAAATCAGCAAAATTCTCCACAAACACAATATCAAGACAGACTTTTGCACCGACCAAAAATAGCCAACATCTTAAGAAACCCCAAAGACAAGATTGAGCTAGAAAACCAAGGAGTCTACGAAATACCATGCAAAGTCTGTCCAGCCACATACATCGGACAAACAAACAGGAGAATAAGCGCACGCATCGCAGAACACAAGAACGCAGTCAAAAAGAAGAAAAATCTTCCTCTCTCTTCCAGCACATAAAAACAACAGGTCATGAAATTGACTTTGAAAGAACCAAACTCATCTCCAAAACTGAACACTTCAACAGTCGAATAATCATGGAAGCCATTGAAATAGAGAAACACCCAAACAACATGAATAAACGTGATGACACCTCCCGCTTGCCTGACATCTGGAAACTAGCCCTGGTCAACAGACGAGCCTCTGTCACAAAGACTGACACCAGGTCCAAAAGGACACAAGATGCCACCACCTTCCATCCACACCAAACACAAACCCAGACCCTTCCCACAGATGAAACGAAACCACCATCCAATAACAAAACCACGACTGCACCATCTACTGCGGCACCCCACTCCAGTCACCACATGGAGCACACTCACACACCCCAAAAAAACATTGGGAGACCACAGACACGTAGCCAGACCAAAATGAATTCACAAGACACAGGACCCCACTCCACCAAAGCCCAGGATACTGCCAGAACCTACCAGCCATCTAACCCACCAGCATGTAAACAGCCATCTAAACAGCCATCAGCAGTTAATCCCTTAACGATCGCCTCAGCCACACAGCAGATCACAAAAGAACAAAGGAACAAAGGAACCTACAATCAGCAACAGAGCAAGCAAACCACACCCCCCCAGCAGTATTTATAGAAGGACTTCAACTGAGACCACACTTTGCTTCAAGAAGAAAGAAGCCAGAACACCAGCCTGAAGATGACGAGTGAGACCTCGTCGAAACGTCGCCAAAACAACCAGATTTCTACACGGGAAGAAACCCGAATCCACCCTAACATGCATATATATATATATATATATATATGTGAGTAATCTCCTAAATTACAGGTAGGTAGGTACAATTTTTGCAGGCACCAATATAGGGACCATGAAATAAACCATCTTTAGACTTAAGGCCTGCCTGGGACTCCAGTGTGAGGGTTTTTATAGTTCATTCCCATTACAAAAAATGTATTAACAACGCCGTCTTCTGGCACTTAATCTGTTGTTATTAATTTAAAAAAATAATTTGGAAGATTTATTGTGTTTATTTTTGTGGTTGCTCCTGATGCTTGTTGCCAGAGGTTCATTCGCAGTTATTATACTGTTAGTGTCTCTAAGGAGGGTTCCCATTGAGTGTGTGATTGGCCAATTAATCGGTTATCTTAATTAATGAAAAATAATTTCACTGGCAGAGAAAAGGAGCCCCTGAGCCCTGTTTAAATAAAAACAAAATGAGGACATTTCATGATTTAGTAGAAGCCATTAAAGGAGAGAGGTCATTGCTGCGCTCCTTCTCCCTTCCCCTTCCTTCCTGCTAGTGTTTCTTTCCAGTTAACCCAGTGCTTGAGACTAGGCAGGATTCACGGTCTGTGTCTAAGCTGGCAAGGTTCAACCAAAGACCAACAAGGACAGGCCAATGTTACAGCGAAGAGGCAGTGCAACTTTCAAGTCAGCAGAAGCCGATAGCCTTTGGTAGTCCCAACTGGAATAGACCCATTGACTAGGTGGGGAATTTTTTTACATGAAATTTGGCCTATTTATTCATCAGTTGAGTTAATGTGTCTGCTCTAAGTCAGCACTAGCCATTGGATGCTGCTCAAGGCCGCACCTGGAGTATTGTGTACAATTCTGGTCACCACATCTCAAAAAAAGACATAGTGGAACTGGAAAAGGTGCAGAAGAGAGCGACCAAAATGATTACTGGGCTGGGGCACCTCCCTTATGAGAAAAGGCTAAAACATTTGGGGCTCTTTAGTCTGGAAAAAAGGCGCCTCAGGGGGGATATGATTGAGACATGCAAAATAATGCAGGGCATGAGTCAAGTGGACAGAGGGACGCTCTTCTCCCTCTCACAAAATACCAGAACTAGGGGACATCCACTCAAATTAAGGGTTGGGAGTAGAGATGGGCACGACTAGGGAAAATGACGTTTTCGAGTTGTCGTGTGTCGGAGGCAGTCCGTTTCAGCTCGTTTCCGTTTTTCATGAAATTTTGTAAAAATTAGTTGGTTCGTTTTTTGTTTTTTCGTTGTCATT
Organism: Phrynocephalus forsythii; assembly: GCA_029282475.1. Lineage (NCBI taxonomy): Eukaryota > Metazoa > Chordata > Lepidosauria > Squamata > Agamidae > Phrynocephalus > Phrynocephalus forsythii. The sequence goes on from JAPFRF010000002.1 coordinate 12,976,276, forward strand.
AGTACTGGTTTGGGGGGGTAGCGGGCTCCTGGAGGGAGCTGCAGGAGTCAGCCAGAGCCACAAGTGACGGACTGGCAGACTCTTTGCACCCGCTGTGTCTCACGTACTTGCATGTAGTGCAATGCAAGTAGATCTGGGTTAGGGTTAAGACGGGTTAGCGCAAGGGCTAGGGTTAGGCTAGTTACGGGTGAGGTTAGGGTGAGTTATTGGGGTGCACCTCTGGGTGCCTCTCTGACCCACTTAGAAGGACAGTGTACTGGCGTATGGGTTAGGCTTAGGCTTAGGGTTCGGGTTTGGGCTATGATTAGTGGGCTGTTTATGCCCGATTGGCACATCCCAGAAGTCTCTGTGGTCAACCTGGCCAAGTGGCCATGCGATTGGTGGAAAATTTGCATGGTCCACTCCCATGGGCGAGCCCATCATTGTGAATGCGCAGGTGTAAAAAAATAAAATAAAATAAAATAAAATAAAATCAACTGAGACTTTTTTTTTTTTGAAAAACCCACTGCTGCTACTGTAAAAATTCAAGCATTTAAAATAGCTAATTTTCGCATGTTTCTGTGGTGCTTTGGTGGGGTTTTGGGCAACGATTTCAAAAAAAATATTGTGGTTGCCATTTTGGATCCCCCGCACTGCATGGCAAATGGATGCGCCCTCCCAGCCTGGTACCAGCAGCGCAGCAGTAGCAATAGCCAAGGAGAGGGGGGCGGGGAAACCCCCCCCAAATAAAACACCCTTCTGGCCTGGTAGGTGCCCTCAGACAGTTTTTGCCTACTTTTAGGGCCGGGAATCGTTTTTTTTTTTTTACTTTTAAAAACTTTTTTTCTGTGCTGCTTGGCATTGCGCGATCGCCGCGATGCAAGTAACGAGCACGACAAATCAGACCAAATTGTTCGTTCGTCGGTTCGAGCTCGAATTCTGGTGGAGTAATTCCCGTTACCATTTCCGTAGAGTAATGGATACGAGTAACGGAAACGGAAACGGGAATACCACTAAGTCGTGCCCATCTCTAGTTGGGAGAGTGAGAACAGACAAAATAAAATATTTTTTCACCCAGCGCATTGTTAGTCTGTGGAACTCCCTGCCACAGGAGGTGGTGCCAGTTGCCCCTAGACTGAGACAGTGCTTCCATCAACCTAGATCCTTAAAAATAAGACTTATGTAGCTGGGATGCCTGAGCTCAACTCTGATTTCAGCTACAAACACTTCTGCTGGAGCCTTCCTCATAGAACAGTCCTTCTTCACATATATGATCATTCTTTGCAAGGACACTTTCTTTATAGTCAGGCATTCCTTTAAATACTACTAGTGTAATCTCAAGTTTCACCATATCTCCATGACTGGGTGGTGGTCCTCTCGGTCCCAAAGAGGCTGGTGTGTAGCAGCGAGTGGCAGAAGTGGTATCGACGGCTACCGTCACATTTTAATTACCGGTCATCAAAATTAATTAGCCAGTTCTTAAGTCTCAAGAAAGATGGACACTGTCGGGTTTCCGTACTATATTTCAGGTGATTGGACTGTGCGTGTCCAAGGATCTATGTTGGAAGCAGATAGAGAAATAGGGATGAGGCAGAACACTCCCCCCCCCCCAGTATTTTTGGACTTCCAGTCTCTGCAATAATGTAGGATCCCTGAGGCAGAATCCTGGGACGTGGAAAGGAGAAACTACAAAGGCAAAAGATAGGTCCTTCTGATCCCATTCTCTGCTGGGAAAAAGAGGAGGATGCCCCGCAGGAGGGGTGACCTTGCCACCCAGTAGACTTTATAGGGGGGAATCCTCTCACTGGACTACCCTTCCCATGTTAAATAGACCTGCTATGTAGGTATGATTTTTGTAACAAAGGCGGAACATCTCAGGGGGGAAAAGGATCCCCAGAGAATCCTAATTCAGCACTAATATGGTTGAATGCACAGAAATTCAAATCTTAACATTTAAAAATTGCATACCTCAAATTCCTTGGTCTGGATGGATGAGTCTGCCATTCCTGTTTCTTGTACATGAGAATGATTTTAATTTCTAACTCTTTCATACCCCCAAACTACGGGCATTTGCAAATACGAATGGATGTGACAGTCTTACCTTGTTTAAATGCAACACTTTTGATAAGTCAATGCAAGGTTCTCAGAAGAGATGACATTTCTGATGTCTATGGCTATAACAACTGTGTTAGACTTATGTGAGTTTGTTGTAGTTACTGAATCTTCCCAAATGACCGTGTCGATTGCACATATTATATATGCCAAACAGCAAAACCTTGGTGAAGTTGCTGGGGGCTACAAGAGGGATGATACTAGCTGACTGAGTCTTCTGGGAGTCACCCTCCAGAAGAGATCTGCTCCTCATCATGGACTTACTAAGTGCACAGAATACCATGTTCTGTGCTGTCTAGTCAGGATCAACCTAAGTATATTTTGGGTGTGCTTTTTACCAGTTCCACACCTGCAGTGAGTTTCCATGGTTGAACGGGGATTCGAACGCAGGCCTCATGAAGCCTAGTCACTCCACCCACTACATCACACTGGGTAGCCTAGATACTTTGACAAAGCATTATTAGCTACAAACTAACAGGTTTGTGACAGCGTTTCCCAAAATGAGTGGTCGTCATCCCCAAAGGGGGGCATGGTTCACCTTATAATTGTTGTAGACTTTGTTAAATGATTCCTTCCTTAACCTTTAGGAGTTAAAGTTGGTGTGTATGTGCGTGCCTATGAAGCAGGATCTTTGGGAGAGAAAGAAGCCTCTAGTTTCTGAAAAAGGATGATTTTGCTCCATTAAAATGCCTTTTTATGCAAACATGGCAGATGTATGCCACAGGCTATGTGGTGATTACAAAAGGGTGTTGCGGAATGAGTGGTATATGAGGAGACCACCGCAGCATGAAAGGTATTTGTAATCTCTGTATGTGCATTGGTGAGGTCTGGTGTCCTTTTCTGAAGGCAGCAATTAACAATAAATAACTCAGCAGACTAAGGCTCCGAAACTGTTGGCTGCAAAGTCGGCAGCTCGGTGGTTCGAATCCTGGGTGCCACGCAGTGGAGCGAGCTCCCGCTGTTCACCCCAGCTCCTGCCAACCTAGCAGTTTGAAAGCATGTAAATGCAAATAGATAAATAGGTAGTGCTGTGAAAAGCGGGAAGGTAAAACAGTGTTTTCTTGCAGCCATGCTGGCCACGTAGCCGTGGACTTGCACAACACTGGCTCTTTGGCTTGAATACAGAGATGAGCACTGCCCCTAGAGTCGGACATGACTAGCACGCACATGTGGGGGAAACCTTTACCTTTACCTTTTTAACTATATTTCTAAGGTTGGTTCTTTTCTAAAGCAACAGCACTAAATTTCCTCCACAGCTGGTGCACACAACCTGTGCCATCAAAGTATCTGCGGAAGTACCATCTGCCCGTTCTTGGTAGTACAATTTTCCGAGACTGTGAAGAGACAGTTTTAAGTGGATCAGAAAGACTTTTCCTGCAGCAGAAGCAGTTGCCTTAAGGAGAGTGGATCTACTCAGAGCGGCCACATAGATGGTGCTTCAAGCATTTACCACCTGTAGATGCAAAGCTGATTGATGCCAAGGAGGTAGATATAAACCACCCTTCCCCCAAAACTCTTGTTGGCTGTCCCAGCTGGAGTATGACAAGATTTGCATGGAGTGATCTGTAGATGGGAGCTAGATGGATAGCTCAGTGGTTTAGGTCTTTGGCTATGGAGCCCAGAGGTTGGGAGTTCAATTCCCCCACTGCGCCTCCAGAAAGAAGAGCCAGCCTGTGTAGCCTTGCGTAAGCTGCACAGTCCCAAGGTATCTCAGAAGAAGGGAATGGTAAAACAACAACAACAACAACAACAACAACAACAACAACCCACCCTGTGTATTCTGCAGTGACGTAGCAAGGGTTTGGGATGCCTGGGGACAAAGTTGTTTTTGCACACCTCCCCAACCCCATCGCATCCACCCAGCATGGGTGTGGGTGTGGGTGCAATCCGGCTAGTGTGGGGTGGGCATGGGGTGGGCGGGCACACGGGTGGGTGTGTATGTGTGTGTGCATGAGCACGTCAGCACATGTGCAATTTACCTCTCCCGTGGTGACGATGTAGAGTTGGAGGAGGAGGAGGAGGAGGAGGAGGAGGAGGAGGAGGAGGAGGAGGAGGAGGAGGAGGAGGAGGAGGAGGAGGAGGAGGAGGAGGAGAGCACAGCCACCGTATCGCATGCCTGCCTGCCCATTTGGTTTGCCACTCACCTGGCACACGGCAGCTGGAGGGTGCAGGGCTTTCTCCCCCTCCTCCCCCTCCCCCTCCAGGAACCCCCAGATTTCTGCACCTGGGGCAGATGTACACTTCTGCCCCCTCCCCCAGATACACCCCTGGTATTTGGAAAAATCATGAAAAAGGTTGCCATTATTTTGAATCAGCAGCATATGCACATACTGTAGCTGGGTCTATAGATGTCATCCACTCCAGAGCAGGCTAAGGTACCTCAGACAGATGATCCCAGAAATAGCAAACCTCACTTCGGAAAATGAAAAACCAGTAACAAAATAAATAAATAAATACAGTGGTACCTTGTATAAAGAAATTAATTCGTTCCAAATGAAATTATGTTAAGCAAATTTTCCTTTAAACAAATTTCCCATAGGAATGCATTGAAAATGGAGTAATCCCTAATTGTGACCATAGGCAATTCTGTTAAGCAATTTCCCCCATCTCTGGAATTTTTTTTCTTTACGTGGATTTTCTGTTAAACTGCTTGTTATACGAGGGTCCACTATATTGTCTTTTTCAAAAAAAAAATCATTAATTACAACTTCACTTACAGAAATGAAGTCATTCCATAACATGTCTAATTTAGAGGCCAATTCCACATGGGTCTACTCTGACGTAACCCTCGCTTTGTTCAGAGGGGTTTACTCTTAGGCAAAATGTGAACAGGGCTGTAGCTTTTAGCACCTTCACAGTTTTATTCCTATCTGAAGTAGAGCTGAAACAAAATGTTACTTACTTTGCAAATTCAAAGGGCGTGCAAGCAAGTGAGAATTGCCCCTCTCATTTATCTTCCCCTCTTTTTGGTTTGCGTTATCCTGAATGCACAGATATGCTAAAGCTAAACCTGAACACATAAACTTTGTATTTCAAGATGTAACTGTTCCTTATAAAACTCAATTTTGAATCAATGCAGAGATGCAGATTCACTTTGCATTTTAATTTATTACCTCAAGCATATGGTGCTTCTTCCTAACTTTTTTTCTGTACCCAAACAGAAGCATCTTCTCTTCCTTCTTATTGATTTTTTAAATCACCATAATAGTTGTGAGCAAAACAGATTGAGCCCAACCAAGCTAAAACTGGACACTTTCAAGTCTCATTGATTCTAATGGGAGACAGTTATTCTTGGATCCTGTCGAAATCAAGGTGACAAAGTGTATTAACTGCATGACTGCCAACCATTATTATTATTACCACCGGTATGATTACTGAGATTTTTTTAAAAGCATTTTAATTTCAACTGTGTCTTAATACTATCACTTATATATTTTAATACAGTGAAACCTCATATAACAAGCAGTTTATAAAGAAAATCCACTTAAAGGAAAAAAATATCTGGAGATAGGGGGAAATTGCTTAACAGAATTGCCTATGGGGCGAATCCATAAAACAGAAAAACAGTCGCGATTAGGGATTAATCTGAATGCATTCCTATGGAAAATGTGTACAAAGGAAAATTTGCTTAACAGAATTTAATTTGGAATGAATTAATTCCTTTATGCAAGGTACCACTGTATTTGTAACTTATTCTGTTTTAGGCAGGCTATTATTATTTTTAAACTACCTTGCAAGCTTGCAAGCTACTTGTTTTGCCAGCCATGATGGGAAAGTGGCATAGAGAGCAAGCAAGCAAGCTTTGACCGAATCAGGCCCACATGCTTCCACCCTGTTCTGTAGCTGGACACAACTGTTTCTTTTAAATGATGCATTTAGCCTAAGGGCTTGTGAAGTAGTCGAGTGTCTCTTGATAAAGACACTCTTACCACTCTTTCTTCCTACGTTGCTTTGGGAGAGAGAGAGAAATAATAATGCATGTTTGAAAGACGTCAAATTGCCAAGGAAAAATGTTTCCAGTCTGCTAAAATGCCTTTCTTCTCCCCACCCCCACCCCCGCTTTTCACTGCGGATATCAAACGAAGCATGCCATGCAAAAGGTCATCAGTCAGCTTATAGCAGATAGGAGGGATAAAATGCATTCAGGCGGAGGGTGGGGTGTTGTCTACTACCTTCCCTGGATCATCTGTTTGGGTGACATTTCGTTGCAGTCATCACCGCACGTCAGCAGCGATCAAACTTTCTGTCATGGAGCACTTAAAAATCTAGATAGAAGGGCTATTTGGAAGTGTTCAGGCAGCCCCTCACGAGCACGTTGTGGCACGTGCACATATTTCAAGCTGAAAACAAGTGACGTATATATTTGTTCGTTTTCCAGCTCAACATGACTGAGCGATGCATATCAAATATAACGAAGGGGCGAAAAACCTTTGAGCTTAACCAATTTTCTTTAATTTAATATCAACTCTTTTTGATCCATGGAGGTTTGTGTGGCCTCCAGCCATAGTAGGAACTTGCCAAACTGTAAAGGAATACAGAAGAAACCAGGGATGGTCCATTCCCTAGAGTGCTAGTGTCTCTTCTTTGAATCTAGCTGGCAGTGGTAATAATCGAAAAAGCAATCCTAGTGAAACCAGGCATGTCCATGGCAGTATCCCGCTTCAGATGGTCATGCCAATCCCAAAATCTACTGAAAGGGTACCCTCCTAAATTACAAGCAAACTGAAAACGGCAGCACATGGCCCAGGTGAGAGCAGTTTTCTCCAAGATCTCATGACAGAAGGCAGGGCATATCTGTTAGACAGACAGACAGACAGATAGACAATGCTAAACTTTAACAAATGTTAAAAACATGTCTATTCAAGAAGGCTTTCCCTGAGACTGGAACATTGCTCCCAGTGGTATGCTTCATGTCCTAATCAGAGCTAGGATTTGAAGCATGTGGGGACAAAGTTTGTTTTTTGTGCCCTTCCTGCCACCCACCCACCCCACACACACATCACACACACACCCCAGCAACGGGGGCCGAACCCTGCAGGTGTGGATGGGCAGACAGGCACATGTGTGTGGGGGGGGGTTGTGTGCACACATGCATTACACCTCTCCCACCAAGGCGAGGAAGAGGAGGAGAAGGAAGAGGGTGCCGCGGCCACCATGCTCCTGCCTGCCTGCATGCATTGCCACAGTGCACTTGTTTACTGTTACCAATAAAGAGCCTGGGTCCCAGGCGCAGCTCAGAGACACTACCACACACTCACTCTCACGCACATGCACACAGAGAGACACCCACGCACAGAGAAACTCAGCCTGGGACCAGGAGATGATTGTACCCCAAAACTCTGTGTATGCGTAATTAATAATGCTACACCTGATGCTAGTTAACTTTCTGAGTTATGCTGGTGCACAAATTTATTTTTCATAAACAATGTAACAAGCAATTACAAACTTAAAGTAAAAAAAAGAAAGTGTGCTGCTTATATACCACCCTATTGAGCTTAAAGTACTGTGTTGGTTGCTTACAATTTCATTATTCAGTCTACACTTTGCCCCCTAGAGTACCTCCCATGAGCAGGGTACACAATTTATCGACCTTGGAAGGAGGGAAGGTTGAGTTAACCTTAAGCTAGCTACCTGAACCTGGGATCAATCTCAGGTCATGAACAGAGTCTTCACTGCTGTACATGTACTGAAGTGCATGTTACATGTTGATGTATTAAATAATGTCTTCTTGATACTTTTAAAAGTGAATTATAAAGAGCATGCTAAGGCATTTTAGAGGCATTTTACAATCATTTTTCATATTTTATAACATCCAGTTTAGGACTGAATGAAGGGCAATTGTGTTTTGTTTAATCTTTCAAAACCTTGAAGTGTTTTCAAGGTGCAATATCGTGATTGACCACTAGATGGAAACAGAGAGTCTTTTCAACCGGATAGCCTTAAATCGTCCTTTGCAGTAACACAATCCAGCATAACGTTCAGAGACCAATAGACCCACGAAATCACTGAAGATTTTATCAGTCACATGCTGAGACACACAACTCAATGTACAACAGATGATATCTACAGTGATACTCTTGGCTCTGCTACTATAGTTGATAATGGTGCCTCATGGATAGGAAGGAACTATTGTCTGTGTGCAAACTCATATCCATGCCACAAGAACAAACTGTCAGCTTCCAGATTGTCAAGTCTAGAGGTACAGTAGTATTCCAGGTTCGTTGAGATGTACTAGAGCCAAGGTTCACAGAAGACTAGGCGCATACTGAGGCGTACAGAGACGTTCAGCCACCAAATGTGACGGGTGTGATCAGATTGAAATAAGATGGCTTGCATTTGGGACCACTTGCAGCACAGCCTGGTGTGAACCATTTCTCAGGATTTCTTTTGGTCCAGTAGCAGAGCTACTTCTTCACTGGACTGGACTGGAGCCATTCCTCCAGTCCCCAAAGTTTTGCTGTATGAAAGATCAAGGTAAAGGTGAAGGTTCCCCTCACAAGATCAAGGTAAAGGTGAAGGTTCCCCTCACACTTGCGTACTGTCATGTCCGACTTTAGGGGCAGTGCTCATCTCTGTTTTTAAGCCAAAGAGCCAGCGTTGTGGAAGTCCATGGCCACGTGGCCAGCATTTATTGATTGATTCATTCATTCATTCATTCATTCATTGGATTTTTATACCACCCATCTGGCCACGAGGACACTTTACAACAATTAATAAATTCAAATAATTCATACAATAAAAACATAAAATACAATAACATAAAAAATAAAAATAAAAATAACATTAAGCATGGCTAAATGCATTTCTGTGCATAGAACACTGTTTACCGTCCCTCTTTTTTATGCCGGCACCTATCTATCTACTTGCATTTACATGCTTTCGAACTGCTAGGTTGGCAGGAGCTGGGGTCAACAGCGGGAGCTCACTCTGCTGCATGGCACCCCGGGATTCGAACCGCTGAGCAGCTGACTTTGCAGCCGACAGTTTCAATGCTCTAGCCTGCTGAGCCCCTATACCCCACTGTAAGAAAGAGGGATGCATCCAAACCAAGCCCTTTCAGGGTTATACACAGTCCCTTCTTGCTGTGTTATGTAAATTGATTCATGCCTTAAGAACACGTCTGGGTTCAAACTTAAATAATTTGAACACCCATTGATTTGTGTGGCAGACTTCAGACACAGTTTTATATTGTTTTTCCATACCTCTCCCCATTGTTCTAACTCAATATTACAGCCTATAGTTTGAGCTCACATGACCATAAAGTATTTCACCACCTCATCCTGTGTATCAAAATATTTTTTTAAAAAAAAGTTGTTTAGCTGCTTAATATGTTTCTCCTTTACCTCTAACAGGCTTAAAATTTCTGTGCTGGCTTTGCTTGAAAAAGTGTTCCACTTGGGTATGGTGTAAGTGTCAAGAGGGATGCATCGCAGTGGATTACGACTGTTTACTAAATGTTATAAATGTAACACTAATGAAGCACACAGCCAAGAGACAACATGTCTCGGAATTTGCAAAAATGTCATTGGAGCGTATGATCTTGTAAGGTTTCATGGGGACCAGCGTGGCAGTTCACTCCAGGGAGCAATTCTGAGCTTCAGAATGACCTTTGGAGGGTTCTTCCAGTGTGATGGCTAAATGGGTTTTGGCCTAATTGGGAAGACAGATTATTAGAGTCTGAAGCCTTCGGAAACCCTCAACAAAGATGCTTCTTAGCAAAGAAGGTGTTTAACTAGAGAAAAGCTGAGCTCCCAAGGTTGTATGCTAGATGCTAGCACATGTAAACAAACAGATAATTGGCAGATGGCAAGATATTCATAGAGACTTGAAAGCTTATTACATGCTTTTTAAAAGACTCTGCATAATCAGCTTGTAGTACATAAAAGGAGTACTTTAAGAGAGATATTTTTAGGGCCAAGTAAGGATTCCATCATTAAAATATGGTCTATCTTCACTTCCTCCATTGCTTTCCACTCTCACCCTCCTTTTTCACATTATTTTTAAATAGGGTAGCAATAGAATTTCGTTGTAGCGGTATAATTGCATTGGAAGGTGACTGGACCGGATTCAAAATTCTTGACGTCTCTCGCCCCTGGCTGTGCCATGTGGGGATTATGAAAATTGTAGTCCTCCACCATCGAGAGGGCTCTATTTCCCCTAACCCTGCCTTCCAGAAATGAATGGGTCTGAACTTTGGATCCCCTGTTGACATGGAATTCTCTTTAACTCGGAATTTTGCTCTGTGCAGGCCAGCCCAGGGATTTCAGTGAAAAGGCAGATTTTCTGACAGTGTGCATGGGAGTTCTTTAGCTGGGTGACATGGATTGGTAAGAGTTAACTCATGCCAGCAAATTAAGTATGGGGAAACATTGCTTTTCACTCAGTAATCTTCCTCAGGCCCAGTAAAACGTTATGCTGAAAGCTTTCAAGTTCACATCTTGCACATTTCATGTTTTAAAAGTTATACAACTTGACAGATTGGCTTGGATTAACAGATCAGGCTATGAAAGGCAAGGAGCTCATCCGTTTACCCATTTGCAGTGTTCCACACCTTCTGGAAAATTAGTCTGGATGATGATTTACGTCCCGTTCTAATTGGAGGAACTTTTGGCTACATTGATCCTTTGCATTCTGCACATATTTTGGTATCTGTCAGTGCCCCACCAGCTGGCTGGATAGGCCGGAGGCTGGGAGTTCAATTCCCCCTTTCTGCATTCCTAACAAAGGAAGCCTGTCAGGGGCATATGGGGAGGGGCAGAAGGGTACATCTGCCCTGGGCACAGAAATCTGGGGGCACCTGGAGGGGGAGGAGGGGGAGGAAGCCCTGTGCCCTCTCACCGCTGTGCACCAGTCAAGCGGCAAAGCAGCCAGGCAGGTAGGCATGTGAGCACAGTGGCTGTGGGGCCCTCCTCATCCTCCAACTCTTTGTCGCCACCATGCATGCACGCATGCACGCATGAACACACACACACACACACACACACACACGCACACACACACACACACACACACACACACACACATGCCCCACCTCCACAGGATTGCCCCCTCCCCTTTGCTGGGTGGATGCGATGGGGTTGGGGAGGGCCGGAGGGGCGCAAAAACAACTGTGTCCCCAGGCGCCCCACCTTCCTACGGGGCTGCAGCCTGTGACCTAGGTTGCTTTGATTTTGAAAAAAATGTTCTCTGAGTCCTGCTCTCAAATGTTCTGACTTACTTTGACTCATTATTATTTAATATTTTTTTCTCTTAAAGCTTGAATTTTAATGTAACCTATTTTTTCAATTCACATATTTTGTCCACTATTTTGTGGTATTGTTTAGCTCTTATAATTGGTACATAAATACAAAGGAGCATGAGGAGAAATACTAAACATTTTTTTTTTGTTTAGCAAGTAACTCACATTTGAAGGATGCCATGAAGAGGCACCGAACGATTTTGTTGCCAGTCAGGGTTTGTCTAAAACCTGCCTTTTTTGAAGTCTGTTCTTAATGTACAGCCACAGACTTGCAAGACCATCTTCGAAATACAAACTGGCATGGGGGGATAAAAGTAGAAAGAAAACCCAGCCAGCCTGCTGACAACAAGATTGTAGTTTGAGAAGAGGACTTCTGTTTTGGTATTTCTGTTTTACATGGCCATGTGTTTTAATGTCGGTGATGAGCAAGTCTGTTTTGAAATGTCTGTCACGGTCAAGCTACTGCCGTGCACTGGAAATAAAGTCACATTGTTCACTCACGCTGACAGTAGGGGATGATTGGTCCATCCTCTGCATCAAAAAAATAAAAGGGGAAAAAAGCTCTTTCATCCCATCTGGGTTGCAGAGATTGGCACAGGTGCCTGTGACAGGATGCAATTATCAGTACAGGGAATTTAAGACAGCCAGCACAGATCCAGTTAGTTCTGCCCTCCCCTTGAATCAAAAATATCACAGTACTTGGGCCACTTAAGACATGACTGCCAAACTGGGAGATGGCCAGACGGTCGTCTGGGCCACTCCAGGCAGTAATGAAGAACAATCTCAGTGCCAGTTTGCATGCTCTTCGTCTTTAATGCCTTTGCGTACCACAGGTACTTCAGTTATGAAAGTAAAGTGGGCGCAGAGCATGCCAGCTACCGTACTCCACTGCCTAATCCCTTTCAGGTGTGCCTACAGAATCCTTCCGCTAATGTTTGCTTCTTAATGGTATTTATCGCTGCAAAAGCATCTTCAGGGACACCCGCTGCCAAACGGTGAGAAACTGGAAAGGACTCCTCGCTTGGAGCAGAAGTCCAAGGAACTACTTTTCTTTAGAAACAAGGAACTACTTTTTATTTATAAGCAAAGGCACGTGCAGGCATATTCTTTTAAGGAATGCATTTAAGGCTGCAGCCAAAGTCCTCCTAATGCTTAGCAGAGTCAAGTGTAACTAGAGTAGTCCATTGAATCGACAGACCCTTTGAAGAAGCTGACTCGCCAAATGACAAGTGATTCAATATGCCATGTGCTTTCATGACTGCAACAAAAGGGAAAGAACCACATTGTCCCAAGTAGAGATGGGCACGAAATGAACATTTTTTTTTCCATTATTCGTTATTCTTTCCGTTACATAACGAAATGAATAACAAAAATTGTGATGAAAATGAAACCAAACAAACAGAACCACAAAAATTGTGTTTGTTACGTTTCGTTTTTGTTAATGGTGGTGTGCAATGAAATGAGCTGTTTTAAATGTTAAAAAACGCCCTGGACATCCATAAAAACGCAGCAATAATTATTTATATTGTCTGATAATACCTACCAGAGGGGGTGGGGGTCCTTAAAATGTGCATTTATGTCTTTTCTCAGATTGCTGTATTTTTTTCCTTTAAGGGGAGTTAGGGGACATCGACCCAAAATGGTTCCCAGATGCCTAATATTGATTTCTTGGATATTAAAACACCCTGGACATCCATAAAAATGCAGCGATAATGCAATAATTATGTGAAATTATTACCTACCAGGGGGTTGGGGTCCTTAAAATGTTTGTTTTTGTCTTTTCCCATCGCGATGTATTTTTCTTTTCCCTTTAAGGATGACAAAATGGATGTCACCACTCCAGCCACAACATGGAGGCAAGCCATGTGATGGGATCATGTAAATTCTTGGACAACTTCAACCAATATCATGCCCAGGTTGCAGACTGGGCAGGTCTGGCAGCCACAGAGGGCATAAAAAGCTCTGGCAGCCCCCGTCCTCCTTGCAGTCCCCGGTGGGATTTAGGGTGGGACTGCTGTCTCTGTGACTCTAGCTTCAGTCCTGCAGCCTCCCTGTGTGTGTGCGTGCTGCGTACCTCTCGGTGAGTACCCTCCCCTGCCCTGCAGTGCAGTCACTCTGCGGCTGCCTTGCACTCTGGGCAACGCCCGCCACTGCCTTTGCAGCCTCCCTGCATACCTAGTCTATACTGTGTCTCTGCCAGCATCCATTTTTTTTTAGTGTTTTCCCTCTGGTCTGGGGCGTTGGGGGATGCCCCCGCACAGAAATGCTTTAAAAATCATGCAAAAAGTGGTTAGAAATGAAAAACAAAAATGAAAAATGAAAACAAAATTTTTCCAAAATTTACAAAAACGGAAACAAAACAAAACAGACCTCTCAACGACAAATGAAAAACCAAAACACCATTTTTTTATTTGTGCCCATCTCTAGTCCCAAGACCTAAGAGTGGGGCTAAGGGATGTTCTTTGAAGGAAAACAAGCAAATGCTTAGCTCCTTATTGGGAATGTTTTGCACCACTGCACTAAGATGTCAAAGAAACAGAAGGGTAAATACATCCCAAAGATGTGAGCTTCCCTGCAGGTGTTACTCAGAGTGAAGCTGGTTTTTTTTTAAACAAAATGGGAAAATGGAAAACCAGTTTTTTCCCAGGTCCTTTGGATGCTGTTTATATCTCTCTGTGACAGAATGACTGGGAATGTACCGCCTTTGCTGCTTTGAAGTGCTAATGTCACCGTCTTTCATTTATGCCATTAAAAATAAATGTTGTTGAGGGTTAAAACCTTTTGTGATGTTTGTGTTGGGGGGGTATTTTGCAGCAGAGCAAGTGTTTCTGAAATTACTGTAGGACCCCGGTATCCACTGGGGATTGGTTCCAGGCCTTCCCGTGGATAATGAAAACCTTGGATAAGAGAGAATGCCTGCCCGCTCACCTCCAAACTGCTGTTTCCTGACAGTAGCTTGCTTTGTGACAGCTCTTTTGAGACAGTAGCTTGCTTTATGGCTGCTGTTTGTGACAGTAGCTTGCTTTACAGCTGCTGTTTGTGACAATAGCTTCCTTTGTGGCTGCTGAATTATTTATTTATTTTTACTCTTCCAATCGTGGATAACTGAATCAGTGGATACTACTCTACTTAAAGCTTAATTTTGCATTATTTCTTCATCATGGTAGAACTACTGAATTTTCTCAAGCAAAGAATCAGGGAACATAAACTATATCAAATATATTAATAGCATATAGCATATGAAGGTGAGAAATTACATGGTGCTGAATCAAATGGTGCCAGACACAACTACTTCTGCTTGCCAGAACTATTTTGTTCCAAAAGGTCTCCAGCCCTTAAAAATGGGATTTGGAATTGATCAGATGTATTAAATGAATAAGACGGGAACGTAGTGAGATTCAAATGTGAAAGTAGTGATACCTTTATAGATGAGTAAAGTGTGCAAGTAGAACCACATCACACTAAGACACACCAGTCCTTGACACAGCCTGAATTGGGCACGTTGGATTCAACCTAATGGCGACTTCTCACAGCAGACAGGGCAATACTAGTTTCCCCCTAGGTGAGGGGTGGGGGTTGGGACAGGCAGGGGAGGGGGCGGGGCTTAGGGGGTGGCGGATTGCAGGGGACAGCGACAGGCACAGGGGCGGACAGTGATGGGCACGGAGGGTGAGCAAAAACAGGCTAAGGGTGGTGGGCAGTGATGGGCAGCTGCTGACCAGGGCTGACTAGGCAGTGGGGGACAGACTGCAAAAATGGGCCCAGAATCCTGGTGAAACCTAGATAACCAGGTAACAGAGTAATTTTGGGCCCTAGGCAACTGCCATATTTGCCTGGGCATGGAGGAAAATCAATGGCCAGACAGGCAGAAAAATTTCCTTTTTTTTTAGATAGCTGAAGATAAATTGCTGGTAAATCATTTCATATGGCAAGCTGACTTGATGACATTGCATTTATTCTCAAACAGGGCCTGCTGATGTATGGATTGATGTCATGTTGTTTCCCAGGCCCCAGATTGCTACTGAGGCTTCTTCAACGCTCTAAAGATACCATCTCAGAATGATTTTTTTTCATTCAAAGCTCTTCTTTATGACCTCCTGATACTGTGTTAAATTAAGTTCATGGTTTCCCCCTGCTACCCGCACATATGACACTACCACTCGCAACTCCACCACTGAACAGAATTTTGAAGCCGGCTCAGGCTGCTGGTTTTGAATACTGTCTGCAATGCTAGCAAATTGTTAATTATCCAGTATTCTTATGGCAGGGAGAAACACTTGGGAATTTCAGCTTCAGGGTAACCAATTTTGGGCACGATTCATCAACCACACAGTGAGACTTCATCAGTAGTGGAGACATGGGTGTGTGCAGGCGTAAATCTTTTCAGTGCCCTTGAGCGCCAATGTCTTGCTTTCAAATCTGAACACAAAGCACACCAGGCATGTCAGTGGCCATAAACTAGTATTCCCCTATTTTTAAACCCACAAATACAGAGAGGGAGGGAGGGGGAGAGCAGCTCCAAAGGCCTCTGGGGTGAGAACGGTTGTTCCCGGAGGCATGTAGAGTAGAGATGGGCATGAAACGACCATTTTTTCATTACCGTTCTCCGTTATTTGTTCCGTTACGTAACAGTACGAATAATAGCTGTTGTGGTGGGGCAGGCTTGAACCGAACAGAACCAAGAAAATTTTCATTTCTGTTCATTTCCATTATTGCTGTTGCGCCGCTTGCACGAAGAATAATGGAGCAGCGGAGAGCGGCGAAAGGGGGCTGGGCCTGGCGGAGCTTCTTTGTCTCCTTCCCGCCGGAGCCAACGATGTGAGACTTTGCCGATCTCGCAAGAAGAGGCGGGATCCGAGCCCTTATGGATCTCAGCCATGTGGCGAAGTGGCAACGGTGCAGCCAGCTCGGAAGCTGGAGCGGAGGGCATCGTTGGAGCATGGGGGAGTGCAGCGGCACCCCCCCACACAGGTTTCCCGGGTCTAGGCCCGGGGGAGTGCAGGGCAGAGGTCTGCTGGGGCGGCGGGGCGGTCCTTGGGGAGGGGGCCCAAGGGAGGGTGGTGCTCAGTGGCGCTCCGGTGGGGTGGTGGCCTATTGGGGGTGGTGACCGGAGCAGTGCCCGGCTCCGGGAGGACTCCCCATGGCCACAGGATTGCTCTCCTGCTGGCAGGCTTGCCACCGGCTCCGGCGGTGCCCTGCCCCAGGATGGCTCCCCGTGGCTGCGGGATGGCTCTCCCAGGAGGCTTGCCCCGGCCCGGGAGGGCTCCCAGTGGCCACAGGAATGCTCTCCCGGCCTGTATGCTGCCGGTTCCAGTGGCGCTCGGCCCTGGGAAGGCTCCCTGCAGCCGCAGCTTGCCGCACCCGAAAACGAAGAAATGGAAATGAAGTGGGCCCTGGGACCTAGAAAAATGGAAACGGAATGAAGCAGACCCCAGGGCCCAAATAACGACTACGAAATGCCATTTTGGCATTTTGTGCCCATCTCTAATGTAGACGTTGACACAGGTATCTTTGGCCTCTAAAAACAGTGGTGTTATTTTCATAGGCGGTAGCATTCTTGGGTAACCTTGAGGGGGGGGCACAAAATGCTGTTGGGGATTCTGATATCTCCAATCCCAAAAGCAATATTTTCCATCTCTGCACTCAATATGACCACCAGATTTAGCTCAGCAGAAGACATTTTCCAGTGGCTGTTCAGAATTTTGCAGGTGGGCAACCAGAAAACAGTTTTGTTAGAATTGTTTGCAAGCTTGTTTTCCTATGTTAATGGTTACATTGGGCTATAAATAAAGTTGCATGCCAGGCTTTCAATTATGAAAATTGATTTGAAAATATGGTTCATTTATTTCCAAGGGAAAGGAAGGAATCCATATAGATTTCCTTTGGTTTTTCAATTACACTGCATCAAAGGAAC
Source organism: Phrynocephalus forsythii (assembly GCA_029282475.1). Classification (NCBI taxonomy): domain Eukaryota; kingdom Metazoa; phylum Chordata; class Lepidosauria; order Squamata; family Agamidae; genus Phrynocephalus; species Phrynocephalus forsythii. The sequence goes on from JAPFRF010000002.1 coordinate 12,993,519, forward strand.
AGTGGTTGAGCTACCAGTGACTTTCTCCCTGAGCAGAGCTAAACTTTATGCCCACAGAGTGTGACTTACAGTATCTTAAGAAGCTTTGTTTGACTTCCATGCTACAAATGTGTTTAACGGGAAACTTCAGGTATTTTCCACAATTGGTTTGTTAATGTACCATTGTGATACGATATCTCTCCCTGTGTTTTCGTCTCTAGTGGCTAGAGGGACGCTCTTCTCCCTCTCACAAAATGCCAGAACTAGGGGACATACACTCAGATTGAGGGCTGGGAGAGTGAGAACAGACAAAAGAAAATATTTTTTTCACCTAGCACGTTGTTAGTCTGTGGAACTCCCTGCCACAGAAGGTGGTGATGGCATCTGGCCTGGATGCCTTCAAAAGGGGATTGGACAGATTCCTGGAGAAGTCCATCACAGGTTACAAACCATGATGGAGATGTGTTTCACCTCCAGGCTTAAAAAGAGGGTACTTCAAGGGCCAGATGCAGGGGAGTGTTATCAGGAGACAGAGATCTAGTCTCATGCGCTCCCAGAGGCATTTGATGGGGCCACTGTGAGATACAGGAAGCTGGATTAGATGGGCCATTGGCCTGATCCAGCGGGGCTCTTCTTAGGTTCTTACATTCTTATGTAAGTCTTACCACTGGACACGGCATCGAGGGCTGCCAGGTGCATCTGAAGGCACTCACATTGTGGAAGGCTGAGTTAGACCGTTAATTGAAATGAGGAGGACTAAAGATTACGAACACTGTGACTACATCTGTGTAGAGATATTTAATGTCTGGCTCTCTTGATGTTAATAACCATTGCATGAGTCAATTTGTGACCCAGAAGTGGGCCTTTTTAAGGTTTTCCAGGGAGAGAGTGCTCAGAAGTGATGTAGCATTCCTTTCTTCAGGGACTGTGCAGCTTGCTCAAAGCTATACAGGCTGACTCTCACCCTGGGTGGTTCCTCTTCATGGACACAGCACATCCTCTGACCGCGCTTTCTGCCTTACTGGTCTCACTACACAGCAGCAGCACATGAGAGAAGGAAGTCCCTACCTATCTCCACAGATGGATGCCTGGTTCACTGCGCTGTCTGGCCACCGGCTGTCCAGATGTTTTGGGTGCCAGTTCCACCTGTTCTTGACAGCGTGTCTTTGGGGTGATGAGGACTGCAATCCAGCAACATCTGGAGGGCCACAGGTTGCCCTCACCGGATCTGTCAGGTTTCAGATAGTACATGGGTAGGAAAAAGAGGTTTGGAGCCATGTAGCCATTAAAACAAAATCCAAACTAGACTATGGGTGATACCTTCATAGGTTGCTAGTAGAAAAATAAAAAAAGGTTGCTGAGCTTTCGAGAGCACAAGCCCTCTTTTTCAAAGCAGGTCTAGAAGTCCAAACATGGCAAGGGATGTAATTTGCCAGGAGAGAGTTCTTAAAAAGTTCACTTGGCAAGATGGATGCCAGGTTTCTTCTTGGAAGGCATGGTCCAATGGACTGGACTTTACAGGCCAATTCAAACAAAGATGGCAAGTCAAGAACTCTTTAAAGAATTGTATGAAGTATAGATTTGTTACCTAGTGATAGGAGAAGTCATCGATACAGCTCAGAAAGCTACCCAACCTGTTTGGCTTGGGTTGGAACAGAGTGCGCCTCAGAGCCAAATGTCCGATAAATACAACTCTGCTGGATCACACCCATAGCCACCCAATTCATATACCCACAGTAGCAGTGTGTTCTCCCCAATGTTCAGCCAGAATAATCTGCAGAGCTGGGGGAGCGGGATCCTAACGCCCATCTAGTCCAAGTCATCTTGAAAGGGTGGCTGTTCCTTTTATGGCTCTCCCACCACAACCAGCTCCTCATCCTGTGTCCTCAGACCACACTCTGCCTCCCCCCATCTCACCACCCAGCAGCACCACTGGCAGCCACAAGGTGAGAGAAGTCAGTGCTGAGAGAGGGTGACCTACTCATGATCAACCAGTGAGTTTTCTGGCTGACCGGGGAAGCTATATCCAACTTTCCCAGTCCCAAGCCCAGCACACTAGCCACTACACCAAAGGGGCCGTTAGAATGATGAACAGCGGCTCCGCATGCTACTTGTCCTTCTGATGAGCTTGATTTGCAAGATAAAGATGGTGGCACATCCTTCCTCAACTGTATCTGCTCTCACTGTCAATCACAAATTATGAACTGTGTTCTGGGAACCTTCTCCAAGAAGAGGACTATCAGGGACTGGATTTCTCCATCCCAAGGTGCGGCTGAAATGGTCCCAGCCAGCCACAGTCTGTCATGAACCTAGATCCTCCTCCTTACAGCTGCTGCCTTCTACAAGAAATGCACAGATAGAAAGAGAGAGGGAGAGCGGAATGGCTTAGTTTCACCTGTAATCCATCGCCGCTTGTGAATCAAGGGGCCTCTGGACCGGGACGTGACACTTCATCAGGCCATAGCAGTCTGGAGCCATCACTGCTAGGTGAAAAGACAGCTAAGTGGGGAGGACAAGAGGTCAGGCCATCTTGACTGAAGACAAAGCTAGCTCATTTTGGACAAGAAAATCTCAGAGAAAGGAGAGACAAAGCAGAGCAATAAAAAGCAGTCTAGGCAGAGATTTCGCTGGGAGTTTCCGGAAGGCCTATCCTTTATTTACAAAATGAAGAGGTTTAAAATAACATCTGAGTTGGAGATAGGTAAATTTCTGAGAAAATATGGAGAAGAGCTTGGGTACAGGAAACCATTGAAAGAGGGGGATAGATTACCTGAGGAGAAGGAGGACCAAGGTTCAAGAAGAGGTAAAGGTGAAGAAGAAGAAGAGGAAGAAGAAGAGGAGTTAGAACTCTCTGATGATGAGGAGGGCAAAGCTGACTTAGCTATGGCCAATATTTGAATAGCGACTGATAAAAATATATTTAATTTGAAATCTGCAATGGTGCTGAGAGTATTAACATGGAATGTTAATGGTCTGAACGAAAAGACCAAGAGAAACAGGATTACGCACTTACTGAAGAAAGAAAACTTAGACCTGATTTGTCTGCAAGAAACACATGTTGCAATGAAACACATGAAGATTCTAAAAAACAAAATTTTGGGACAAGAATTTGTATCGTCTGATAAATTGAAGAAAAGAGGAGTCGTGATATATGCAAAACATAAATTAGAACCTAAGTTGATAATGAAAGATGAAGAGGGAAGATTTTTGATGGTGCAAATTACTTAGCAATCTGAAAATTTTTTCATTGTAGGGATTTATGCACCAAATGAAAGGAAATCAGAATTTTACAGAGATTTAGAACAAAGACTGCTAGATTATATGGACGAAAAACTCTTTTTGATGGGAGACTGTAATGGAGTAATGATGCCGGATCTGGATAGATCCCAGAAAAAGAAAGGCTCAGAAGGGAAATTACCAAAATCTTTTTTTGACTTAGTTGAAAATTTTGGATGGACGGACATTTGGAGATTGAGACACCCAATGGAGAAACAGTTTACCTTTTTTTCTGAACCAAATCGGAGTTGGGGAAGAATCGATCACATATTTGTTCCTAACGATATTTCACATAGAGTGACGAAAGTGGAAATTTTACCTAAAACGATCTCAGATCATAATGCAATTGTGATGGAAGTTAAAACAAAACTGCAAGGACTATACCGCTGGAGACTGAATGAAAGTTTATTGGATGAGACAGAGACTTTGCAAATAGCGAAAGAAACTTTTAGAGACCATTTGGAAAATAATTGGAGAAGAGAAACGCCAACAAATTCTGTTTGGGATGCGAGTAAAGTTGTCATGCGAGGTCTCTTTATTCAGAGAAATTCATATCAGAAGAAACAGAAAGAAAAAAAGAAATATGAGATCTTAAAAGAAATGGTGGAGACAGAGAAGAAATTGGTGGAAAAGCCAAAGGAACAGAAATGGACTCAAAAATTAAAGATGCTCCAAACCCAGTTGTCAATGGTTATCAATCAAGAAATTGAGTGGAAGGTTAAGATGATGAGACAAAGAAACTTTGAATCGGCAAACAAAGTAGGGAAACTGTTGGCTTGGCAGCTTAAATGGAAGCAAAAACAAAAGGTTGTGAACAAATTAATAGTAGATAAGAAATTAGTGGAAGATCCAAGAGAAATTGTAAAGGTGTTTCGAAATTTTTACAGAGATTTATATATGAAGAAAAAAGAGGATCCGGAACAGATTGATAGATATATAAGAGAGAATGGATTGAAAAAAATTTCAACAAGCCAATTGTTGATATTGAGTGAGAAAATTACCCCACATGAAGTACAAAGTGCAATAGAGAGGGCGAAATCTGGAAAATCACCGGGTCCAGATGGTCTGACTGCAAAATATTACAAAAAATTGTCAGAAGAAATGTTACCAATAATGGTGGAGGTGATGACTGAAGTGCTAGAAAAAGGAGTTATACCTAATACTTGGAAGGAGGCGTATATAACACTGATCCCAAAGGACAACTCGGAGATGACAGATGTCAAAAACTATAGGCCCATTTCCCTTTTGAATGGAGATTATAAATTATTTGCCGATGTTTTGGCCAATAGATTAAAAAGGGTTCTAAATGAATTACTACATAAAGATCAAGCGGGGTTTCTTCCTGGCAGACAGATGAAAGACAATATGAGAAATATAATTGATATAATAGAATATCTAGAAGTCAGGAAGGAGAAACAAGCTGCTCTGATATTTATTGATGCTGAAAAAGCCTTTGATAATGTTTCTTGGCAATTCATGAAGAAGAATTTGGAATATATGGGAGTGGGAACAAAGTTTTGGAATGGTGTTAATGCAATATACAAGGAACAGAAAGCAAGTTTATTGGTTAATAATGTGATAACAGAAAGTTTCCCGATTGGGAAAGGTACAAGACAAGGGTGCCCATTGTCTCCATTGTTATTTATTACTGTACTGGAAGTATTGTTAGTTAAATTGAGAGATATGGGGACAATTAAAGGTATAAGTGTGGGGGATAAGGAATATAAACTAAAAGCATTTGCTGATGACTTGGTTTTGACATTAGAGAATCCTAAAGAAAGTATTATTGAGGTGATGAAGGTAATTGAAGAATTTGGTAATTTAGCCGGCTTTAAACTGAATAAGAATAAGACGAAGGTCTTATTGAAAAATGTAACTAAGAAAGATTGGGAAGAATTTGAAAAACTGTCTGCTCTCTCAGTTGTGAAAAAAGTTAAATATTTGGGAATTAATTTATCTCTTACGAACTTAAATCTCTTTGAGGATAACTATACTATGGTTTGGAATTCGATTAAGAGAGATTTGGAAACATGGAATAGACTGAATCTGTCACTGATGGGAAGAATTTCGGTGATAAAGATGAACGTGTTACCAAGGTTGTTATTCTTATTTCAAATGATCCCTATAGTCAAAGGGACAGGCCACTTTAAGGAATGGCAGAAGATATTGTCTAAATTTGTCTGGCAAGGCAAAAGACCGAGAATAAGGTTTAAACTACTAACAGATGCTAAGGAAAGGGGAGGATTTGCCATGCCAGACCTGAGATTGTATTATGAAGTGGCCTGTCTTGGTTGGATAAAATAATGGATTACTCTATTTGTTGGATATCTTTTGGATTTAGAAGGTCATGATAATAGATTTGGTTGGCACGCTTATCTTTGGTATGATAAAGTGAAAGTACATAACAGTTTTACGAATCATGTAATTAGAAAGTCACTACTTCAGGTCTGGGAACGGTTGAAACCCTTATTAGAGAGACACACCCCGAGGTGGTTATCCCCGATTGAAGCATCGGCGATCAAGAGGAAAGATACAGAAGGAGTGGGGATCACATATGGGGATGTGTTATTCTTCTCAGAAAAAGGTCCCAGACTGAAGTCTTATGAACTGTTAAAAGAGAGGTTAACAGGTTGGTTTCAGTACCATCAGTTACATGACATTTTTCAGAAAGACAGAAGGATGTTTGGGTTTGGAGAGAAGGAATCTAAGTTTCAAACCATAATCATGGGCCCAAAAAAGAAATTGTTGACGAGATTATATAATTTCTTGTTGGAGTTGAATCTAAAAGATGAACAAGTCAAAGAATGTATGATAAAATGGGCTATGGATCTGGGTCACAATATTGAGTTAGATGTGTGGGAAAGATTGTGGAAAAAGAACATAAAGTTTACCGCATGTACTTTGATAAAAGAAAATCTGTTGAAAATGATGTATAGGTGGTATATTACTCCAACGAAATTAGCAAAGATGTATAGGATGAAAGATGATTATTGTTGGAAATGTAAAGAGAAACAAGGTGACTTTTATCATATGTGGTGGACCTGTGAGAAAGTGAAAGAATATTGGGCATTGATATATGATGAACTCAAAAAGATGTTAAAGTGTACATTCCCAAAACGACCTGAACTTTTTTTGTTAGGGTTGGTGGATAATGAAATTAAAGGAGCAGACAAGACGCTATTTTTATATGCAACAGCAGCGGCACGAATGCTCCTGGCATAGAACTGGAAGACAACGTATATACCATCTTTGGATGAATGGAGGGCGAAATTACTGGACTTTGCAGAGATGGCCAGACTGACATGCAGACTGAGGGACCAAGACAACCAGAGGTTCCAAAAAGACTGGCAAAAATTTAAGAACTACATGGAGACTGATTGTAAGGAATTAAAGACTCTTACCGGATTAGGGTAGAACTCGAAGGACTATTATCCATTTTTGGAACCTTTTTTATAAGTATATAAAAGGGGGTTCGTTTGAAAGGAAGGCTGGGAGATGAATAACGTTAAAACCGCGCGAAGAACAGAGGGAAGCCGAACTTTAGTGATAGATTGACTCTGTATGGTTAATGTTTTGAATTTGTTTTTCTTTTGTATATTAAAATTTTCTAATAAAAAAGAATGAAACAAAAAAGCAGTCTAGGCATGTACGGCATATATACGTCTCAAACAGGCTTCAACGGATTTCGTGGTTATCCCCTCTGCCAACGACTGATGGGTACTGTAGTCTTGTGCCTGATTCTCATTGCGTCTTCCTGAACCTCACCTGCATTTTCCTTCTGTCTTTCTTTTTATATCAAGTTGCTCTGCATAGAATTCGGTATATCTTTTCATGCAGGCCTTTCCTAGTAGATATTTTCACTGGAAAGTGGATAAGAAATATATATCTTTGTATGTATGCATGCATGCATCTACTTATTTGTTTAAAACAAATAAATTATTTATTTTATATCATAGGGACTCAGTGTGGGTTATAGAGCCATGTAAAATAATTGCAAATGTAAGATGTTTAAAACAGTTCAAAACCAAAGTGTTCAAACACAGAATTAAAACTTTAAACTCAATATTCAACCTCCAATGATGCTGAAATGATGCCAATGTCAGCATCATACTTTCTGTAAATATCTTCCCCATTAACGAGCATGTCTATGCAGGTATTTGAATTTACAGTTGTGCTCATTTCTTCAGGCATAATTCAAAAAGGGGGAAAGGAGCAAACAAAAAGCACCTGCCATTTCTAGTTGCTGGACAAGTTTTTTAAAAAGTCTCTTTATAGTTTCGCTGAGCTCAAATTGAGAACATTTGCAACAGGGAAAATTAAGTCAATGTGAATCCCTTTGTTGTTATGTGGCATCAAGTTGCCTCCAACTCGTGGTGATCCAATGAATGAGTGTTCTGCAAAATATCTGATCTTCAAGCCACCTCTTGTAGATTTAAGCCTACAGCACTGGTGCTGGACCTTTGGCACTCCAGATGTTTTGGACCACAACTCCCAGAATTGCGAGCCTAGACTGCCAATGACAAAGGACTGTGGGAGTTGTGGTCCAAAACCTCTGGAGTGTGGAAGGTTGGCCACCACTGGCCTATGGTCTCTTTGAGGGACTCAGTCCAACTCTTATTAAGCCTTCCTTGTTTCCCGCCGCTTTTCACCTACCCCAGCGCTATTGTCTTCTCCAGAGAATCCTGCCTTCTCATGTTGTGTCCAAAGTAGGACAGCCGCAGTTTCCACGTGTGTGCCTCCAGATTTGGTCAAGGACCCCACTTGTTTCTCTCTCTCTGGCAATCCTGGGTATCCGCAAAGCTCAACTCCAGCACCATACAGTATTTCAAGTGGATCATATTCCCCCATCAGCTTTCTTCACTTTCCACCTTCCACATCCATACATGGTGATCAGAAAAACAAGAGTGACACATCCTTACTCCTGATGACCTTTTCTAGTTTCTTAAGAACATAAGAACATAAGAAGAGGTTCTCTCTCCCTGGAGAACCTTAAAAAGGGTCACTGCTGGGTCACAAATTGACTCATGCAATGGCTATTAACATTCAGAGAGCCAAACATTAAATATCTCTACACAGATGTAGTCACAGTGTTCGTAATCTTTAGTCCTCCTCATTTCAATTAACGGCCTAACTCAGCCTTCCACAATGTGGGTGCCTTCAGATGCACCTGGCAGCCCTCGATGCCTTGTCCAGTGGTAAGACTTACATAAGAACGTAAGAACGTAAGAAGAGCCATGCAGTGGCCCCACCAGATGCCTCTGGGAGGGCATGAGACTAGATCTCTGTCTCCTGATCCAACTCCCCTGCATCTGGCCCTTGAAGGACCCTGGTTTTCAGCCTGGAGATTACACATCTCCATCATGGTTTGTAACCTGTGATGGACTTTTCCTCCAGGAATCTGTCCAATCCCCTTTTGAAGGCATCCAGGCCAGATGCCATCACCACCTCTTGTGGCAGGGAGTTCCACAGACTAACAACATGCTAGGTAAAAAAATATTCTTCACTGATGCCCTTTCTTGTTCCATCTCTAGGAAATTGAAACAGAAATAGGAATTCCTAGCAATGATAGTCTGTGCTCAGTACACCCACCAAATGACAATCCCCTGGATTCCGTAAGGAAGCTCTTCATTGAGAGCTGTGACTTGGTGGTGGACCACTTATTTCACAGTTTGAAAGACATGGGTCCAATCGTTGGCAGGCCACAGAGGCTTTGGGAGGACTTCTGAATGAAGCTGACATTCGTTGTTCAGTGTTAAGGATGAGTGGGAATCACATTTCATAAACACATTGATAGCATCCAAGTGTGGGAGAAAGCATGTGACAGATTCCTCCCTCCAGGCCTTTGAGTGCTCAGATCATAAAACATCTGGCTTCAAATCATTGTGCGTTCAACCACATTTGTCATGCTGAATTAGGATTACCAGAGAGAGAGAGAGAGAGAGAGAGAGAGAGAGAGAGAGAGAGAGAGAGAGAGAGAGAGAGAGAGATCACTTTGGGAAGGTTCCTTATCTTTAACCTGGATATCATGAATTTTTCTAGAGGTACCTTTTTTGTGTTAGCCTGTTGCAACAAAAACAAGCAAGAGTGCCTTAAAGAGTAATGGGTTTTATGTAATACACACTTTCATGGACCTTTGCCCACTTGTGATCTTCAGGCCATTGCTTTGCAAGTAGTGGGCTTCCATTCACAAATGTTTGGAGATGTGTTCTGGTAGCTGTACCATGATATGAATAAATATTTAAATAAATTCAGTTGAAATAAACTGAATTAAGTTCAAGAGGAATCCAAAAACCAAGTTTCTGGCTGTTCCTGTTGCATTATAAATGCACTGAAATGAAATGAAATTTTACACACACACACTCACACACTCACAGCTACATGGACCAATGGGTAGCAACCAATGTTTCAAAATTGTATTCTTTAAATCGATGAAAAAGGGATTTGTGTGATGGATAAATTCAACTAGACAAGATCTATTGAATCAGTTGCCAAATTATGTGTTAAACCCTGTGTAAACCCCAGGAATTCAGCCAGCTTCCTTTTAATTGGGACTATCAATCGGATTGGCCCAGAATGTATATGATTTTAGAAAAGGGGTGGGCAACTTTAGCAGGTCTGCTGGCCACATTTAGGGCTTCCAGACCTTTCCAAGAGCTGTACCTAATTATAGCCCTCAAGTTAGTTCTGACTAATGGCAGCTCTCATAGGGCTTCATAGAGATGAAGTATTCGTATGTAGTTGGCCAATCCATCTTGGGGCAGTGCTGTTTGCCCAGGGCCACACAGGTGCCAGGGCACATCACTCCATTAGCCACACATGCGCCGCATGTGAACTCATGCAGCTTCTTCTCTAAAAGGCACAGTAAGGAATCAAACCCCCAACTAGAGATGGGCACGACTTGAAAAAATTTTTTTCGAGTTGTCGTTAGTCGGGCCGGTTCCGTTTCGGGTCGTTTCCGTTTTTCGTGAAAATTTGCAAAAATTAGTCAGTTCGTTTTCTCGTTTTCGTTAGTACTGGTTTTTTTTTGGGGGGGGTAGTGGGCTCCTGGAGGCACCTCTGTGGGGTGGGTGCCTCCTCTGGCCCGCTATAAAGGGAAAGCGGGCTCCTGGAGGCACCCGTGGGTGACTCCTATCCTCACCCACTAGGAAGGGGAAGCAGGCTCCAAGAGACCCCTCAACATGGGGGTGTCCCCTCCTCACCTGCTGCTGCAAAATGGTATGCAATAGCCATATGGATATGCATACCAGTTGCAGACAGTGAGACCAGTGAACCCACCAGAGGCATAGGGTGATGCCTAAGGCTCTCGCACCACCATGTCTCACAAAGAAGGGAATCGTACTTGCGTGTAGTGCAATGCCAGTAGATCTGGCTTAGGGTTAAGGTGGGTTAGTGCAAGGGCTAGGGTTAGGCTAGTGACGGGTAAGGTTATGGTGGGCTAGTGGGTTGCACCTCTGGGTGCCTCTCTGACCCACTAAGAAGACAGTCTGTGACGTATGGGTAAGGAGTCAAGGATTAGGGTTAAGGTTAGGGGGCTGGGGCAGGTTTTAGGGGGCTTTTTGGCACATCCCAGAAGTCTCCATGGCCAGGTGGCCATGCGATTGGTGGGATGGCTCCAAAAATTTGCATGGTCGTCCACTCCCACATGGCTGGCCACTCGGCCAGCCCATCATTGCGCAGGTGTAAAATAAAATAAAATAAAATAAAATCAATGGAGGACAGAGGAGGAGAGGAGAGACATTTTGTTGCAAGAAAAAAACCACTGCTACTGTGAAAAATCTGGCAGTTTATAAATTTTCGCGTGTTTCTGTTGTGCTTGTGTGTTTTTGGACCACGATTTCAAAAACAATATTGCGTTTGCCACCCCATTTTGGATCCCCCGCCCGCACCGCATGGCATGGCGAGTCCGGCTGCCCAGGACGGGGGGGAGGCGGGACCCCCCCTCCAGAAACCACCCCTCCGGTAGGTGCCCTGCGCCCTTAGTCAAGCAGGCATTTTTCCGCCTGCTTTTTTGGCCCGGGAATGGGTGGGGGGAGAGTTTAAAAGTTTTTTCCTGTGCCGTCCATGCCGCTTGCTTGTGCTTTAATTGCGGCGGGTGGCGGCGAGACTGGGCTTTTTGCTGGCTGCGAGCCTGCGGCGAATCCCACCAGAGCAGCCCAGGACGGGGGATGGGGGGGAGGCCGGGGACCTCCAGAAACAACCCCTCTGGTAGGTGCCCTGAGGAACAGCAGGCATTTTTCCGCCTGCTTTTTGGCCGGGAACTGGGTTTTTTTAACTTTTAAAAACTTTTTTTCTGTGCCGCGTGGCATCGCGCGATCTCGCGATGCAAGGAACGAGCACGACAAATCAGACCAAAATTGTTCGTTCGTCGGTTCGAGCTCGAAGTCTGGCGGAGTAATTCCCGTTACCGTTTCCGTAGAGTAACGGAACCGAGTAACGGAAACGGAAACGGGAATACCGCTAAGTCGTGCCCATCTCTACCCCCAACCCTTGGCTCCACTGAGGCTCCAACCCACTGTGTTTCAACCAGCTGTACACAGACTGCAGAGATCATTAGAACAAAAACAGAATCGAGCATAGCTCGATGTTTGGTTCTAGTTTTGAAAATTGGCCTTTTGCGATGCTACGTGCCAGTGACCAATTTGAAAGACTAGTAACCGTTCACAGTTCTACACTTCGCCATTTCTGACCACCACCACCACCACCACCATCACCACCACCACCAACACCACCAACACCACCACCAACAACAACAACAGAGGACTGGGACTCACAAAAGCTCGAAGGAGCTGCATTTGGATTTAATTTACTTTCTATATCACACAAGGGTGGAAGCCGGAGCAGGAAAGGAGCAGTGGGATCGAGCAGGAGATTGGTGGACACCATTTAGAGAGCCACCCTACGGCCATTTATTTAATGCTGAACATTATCAGAGCTTCATGGCACAATGGGTAAACTGCTGTACTGCAAGTAAAACGACTCACAACCTGGGGTTCAATCCCGGGTAGCTGGCTCAAGGTTCACTCAGGCTTCCATCCTTCTGAGGTCAGTAAAATGAGTACCCAGCTTGCTGGCGGTGAGGTGTGTGTGAATGTGTAGCCTGCATAATTCAATTGTAAACCAACCATGAGATTTGCACCTAGTCTGGAGTGAAAGTATATAGATTGAAGTTTTAATGATAGCAACAGCCCTGCCATGATTAATTCCTAGAACAATTTCAGCAGTATAGGATTAATCATCATAATTGTGTGCTGTCAAGTCAATTCTGACATATGGCGACCCTGTGCAAGGTTTTCTAGAAATGGTTTGCCATTCCCTCCTTTCTGAGACTGGGCCCATTAAATGCTACAATTTACTGCAAAGTGATGGATAAATAGGTATTTTGCTTGAATTACCTTTTGATCCTCTCAAAGTTTAGCTTCTTAATATAGTCAGTTTCTCATTTTATGGTTATATACTTATCTATAGAGTTTGTGGTAGAATTATATATTACATTCTAGTGTGGTGGGAACTGTTTTTTTTTTTTTTTACAACACAGAAAAGACAAAAAAACTTCAGTTTAATTAAGATGGAGAAGGTGGGGGAAAAGATCTAAGAAGGTTTTTAAAAAGCCCCCTCCTTAATTGAGTTGATTGCATTATATATTTTTCAATGCCTTTACCTCCCTATAGATATTAAAACACAAAAAAGAGAACCCTTGTCTTCCATCAAGTAAGCTTTGAAAAATCACATCAATTGCTTTGTAGAAAGACGTGTAATAGCAGACTTGTCATCTTGATACTCACTGCCTTTTAAGCGGAAAGAAAGGGGATATTCTTATCTTAAAGCATCCTTAGAAACAGAATTTCATGGAGATAGAAGGCTAATTTTATACTGATTTAATTCACCACCATTTCTGTTATCAGGATCGAAATTCTCAGTTTGACAGTGGCCTTTAAGCATGTTATTTCGTCATCAACCACCAAAGCCAAGACAGAAATCAAGGTATAGTTTCTTCAAAACCTCTGCCCCCGCCCCCAACAATCAGCCCCCACAAACCACCCTGGAACTGTGAAAGGCATGCATGGAGCCTCCGGATAACTTGGCCAAACCATATGACTCTCCACCACTTGGCCAAGGACAACCATGGCCTGCATGGGAGGCATTAAACAGAGAGCACGGTGGGGTTGGAAAAATCAAAGGATAATCTGAGGATATGGGGCTTCCCTAGAGAAGACACCTTGTGGGCAGGTGGAGAAGAACAAACCATCTTGCACATGTTACGATGGATGCAGCGCCCTTCAACGGGCAAAGAGGAAGGTCTTATGTTGGCAAAAGGGAATGCTGTTGATTTGGCCCAGAATTGGGCAAATGTCATCCGGGACTTTTTTAAAAAAAGTCTTACTCATTTCATAGACCTTTTTATATGTGATCATAGAATCATAGAATCCTAGAGTTGGAAGAGACCTCAAGGGCCATCTAGTCCAACCCCCTGCCATGCAGGAACCACCATCACAGTAGTTTGGACAGATGGCCATCCAGCCTCTGCTTAAAAACCTCCAAAGAAGGAGACTCCACCACCCTCCTTTGTGGCAGCATATTATTCCACTGCCGAACAGCTCTAACTGTCATGAAGTTCTTCCTAATGTTCAAATGGAATCTCTTTTCCTGTAGTTTGAAACCGTTGCCATGATTCCTAGTCTCTGAAGCCATGGGAAACAAACCTATTCCCTCTTCGATATGACATCCTTTCAAATATGTAAACATAGCTATCATATCCCCCCCTCAGCCTTCTTTTAGAGAGGCTAAACATTCCCAGTTCCCTAAGCCGTTCCTCATAAGACATTTCCTCCAGACCCTCAACCATCCTGGTCGCCCTCCTCTGCACCCGCTGGAGGTTGTCAACATCCTTTTTAATCTGAGGCGCACAGAACTGGACACAGGTGGGAGTCTGACCAGAGCAGAATAGTGTGGGTGCTTCTGACGCGACTAAAGGAAGATCAGTCCCACCGCTCCTCCAGTGAGTTACCATGGCCAAATGGGGATTCAAGCCTTATTCTGCAGAGAACCCACCGCTCTGCCCGCTGCACCACCCAGGGAATCTACCAGCCTTAGGACTAAGCCATAGATAATGCTGTCAAGAAAGATTTTTTTATAATATGAAAAACGACAAAAAATGAAACATGAGAAAATCATCAGGGCTGTAGGGATACCGTCTGCCTTTTATTTGCAGGGCGGTGGCGGATGGTGGTGGCGGCGTTGGCCGTGGGGGGGGGGGCGGGGGCAGGCAGCGATGAGCGGACGGCGCTGGCCAGCGCTGGAGGGGGCGGTGGGGGGGCAACAGGCTGTCCAGCGCCCTCTCTCCATTTTGGCGCCCTAGGCAACTGCCTAGTTTGCCTTAATGGAAGCGCCGGCCCTGATCACACCCTCTGGTGGCTTTCCGGTCACCTTTGTAATATTGCTGTGATCTATCCCACTCACTCTCTGGAAAACAAAGCAAAATTGTTCTGCTTATATACCTCCCCATACCATTTCATGTACTCTCTGAGCGGTTTACAGTTTAATTATGCAGGCTACACATTGCCCCCCCCACTCCAGCAAGCTGGGTCCTCATTTTACTGACCTTGGAAGGATGGAAGGCTGAGTCAACCATGAGCCTGCTACCTGGGATTGAACCCCAGGTCATGAGCACAGTTTTACTTGCAGGATGAGCGTTTAACCACTGTGCCACAAGGAAGTTGAGTCATGGCAACTGGACATCTTTTTCTTGAGAGACTGAAATGTTTCACTGGCCTCACCCAAACAGCTTTAGTTTCAGCCTGTTGTCTACCTAAGAGGCCTATTCAGGCCATTGTTCATCTTATGAGCCTATTTCAGACCAGGGTAAAAAGAGGTCAAAGTGAGCTATAAAATGGAGGACTCATAACTAGCTTTCTTCAGACTGATGAAGCTGTTCAAATGAGCAGTGAAACATTTCAATCTCTCAAGAAAAAGAAGTCCAGTTGCCATGACTCAGCATCCAGATAAACTCACCTGGATGACTGAGAATCTTCACAGACATATCTGACTCAGTGCCCACACAAATAGCATTCCTTTTACACACATAATCATTTGGACTGAGGTTTGCTACTCCCAAAGAAAATAGAGGGGGGAATCCTCCAGTTCTCCCTACCTCCTAAAAATGAAAAAAAAAAAAGCTCTCTCTCCCTCTCCTGAATACACTATCCTCAGAAAATGGCTACCAATGAGAGAAATTCCGATCCCCCCCCTCTGTGATTGGTCTTTCCAGGTGAGCCTGGTCTTTTTAATGGCATGAACTATCACTTTCTGCTGAGGGCTTCCTGCTTTTGTTACCACATTAAGTTTGTATTCCAAGGGGGATGGTTTTTAATTTAAAGTACTGACCCGATATTTGGTTATTTGGTGGGGGGTGGGGAGCTATTTCGTTTCAAGCAACTCTTCTCACCTCCTTGCCTTGCTACACTTTGCATTGCTTCAGAGATGAAGGAACACTTCCATTTTGTTTCCAAATCAAAATAAATTGCAAAGCTGAAGCACATCCATCATAATGATCACCCTAACCATCACCATCATAAAGAGGAAAGGGCCCGCTTTTATTTTACAGACAGTAATTTCTTAAGATTTTTCATTATCCCTGACATTAACCATCCATAATGACAAAATGAAAGATGAAAATTATTGCCAAAATGGAAACAAAACTTTTAAGATCTTGAAGGACTGGTACATAGCTTCCCTGTTATATTTAATATTTTTAACCTCCCTTGTTCGGAGACTCCAACGGGTGCAGAATGCGGCGGCCAGACTGATGGTGGGTGCGCGTAGGTATGATCAGATCACCCCAATTTACAGCCCGCCTGCATTGGCTACCTGTGGCTCTCCGGATAAGATTCAAGGTCTTGGTTTTGATTTACAAAACCCTCCACGGCTTGGGACCCGAATACCTGTCAGAGCGTATCTCCCAAAGTTCAACTGAGGCCCGACCCACTAGAATGTCACAGGCGCTCTCACTCCAAGTGGCCACGCCCAGAGAGGCGTGGAAAACTGTCACCCAAAACCGTGCCTTCTCGGTGGCTGACCCCTCGCTCTGGAACCATCTCCCGAGTGAGTTGCGCCTTGTACAGTCCCTGCCCACCTTCAAAAAAGCACTTAAAACCATGCTTTAACGGGAGGCATTTGGCAACCTTTAATTTTATTTAATTAATTTAATTTTGAATTTATTTATTTATTTTTGACACCTCTTGCTGATGTCTTTTTTATTATTATTATTACATTGGTTTCCCCCTGTGTTTTATTGTTCTCTGAACCCATTGTTAACCGCCCGGAGTTCCTTCGGAAGACGGGCGGTATAATAAATAAATAAATAAATAAATAAATAAATAAATAAATAAATAAATATTATGATCACTTGGGATACCACCACCACCACCATTGATGCCTATGAGTGCAACCAGGTGAGGAAAAACAGCTCAGATTTTGAACCGCGTCTGATACAGGCTACTGACAGCTGTTTCCTGGCAACCATATGGCATACAGGCAATAGCAATCTAGCCTGAACCCAATCCATGCCCAAACTGTGCCCATTTGGTTCAGTGGCCAGGCTACTTGGGGAATGGCAGACTGGTACAATTCCTGCTTGGAGAGAAGTGTTACCTTGCTTGAGTAAAACTGACCCTTCCAAGGGCAATCAAACACTATCCCTTCTACCCATCTGCTCACACCCTATGTTTATTCTGTCTCCCATCTAGAGGGGGCATTATACAACCCCCACAGATCTGGGATGTTGTAGGCATATCAGGTGAAACTTGCTTATTTAGAAGACAACATCAGCCTAGCCCAGAGTGGAGAGAAGATAGCTTGATAGAGTCACCCCCCGCCATTTTGCGGTTCAGGTACCGCGGTCCCACTACATCGCGGGATCGCAGTACCTGCACCACTGGGGGGACGGGGGGCAATCGGGTTGCTCCACGCCACCCCCCCCCCCTCCAAAAAGCCTCAGAGCTGTGCAGGGGGGTGATGGCGGGTGATCGGATCACTCCCCGCAGTCCCCTGGCCCCCTCCGAAAAGGTTTGGAGCTGGGCGGGGGGGTGCCGGGGAGTGATCGAATCACTCCCTGCAGCCCCCCCGGACCCCTCCGAAAAGGCTTGGAGCCGGGGGGGCACTGGGGAGCAATCGGATCGCTCCCCGCAGCCCCCCCTCCAAAAAGGCTTGGAGCTGCGCTGGGGGGTGGCAGAGAGCGATGTGATCGCCCCCCGGGCGCCCCCCTGTGTGGCTCCGAGGCGTCTGGAGGGGCAGGGGTGGCGGGGGACAATTGGATCGCTCCGTGCCACCACCCCGGGCCCCTCCGAGAAGACTCAGGGCCGTGGGGGGGCCAGCGGGGGGGGGGCACAATCTCCATTGAAATGCATTGTCAATGGATTTCAATGGAGAAATTTTCCCCATTGGAAAGCATTGAGCCAATGTTTTCCAATGGGGAAAATTTTCTCCATTGAAATGCATTGGCAATGCATTTGAATGGAGACGGCCCCGGACAAGAAGTCTCGGGCGGGCGGCAGCGGGAGGTCAGATGCCCCTGCTGACGCCGACGTGTGCCACCCCAACACTTCTGCGATTGCCCCTCCCGCCCCCAGGCCCCCCCACCCACTTCTGCATATTGCGGATTTTCATGGATCACGGGTAGGGTGGGTCGGCGGGGGGCTACTGTATTCAGATTTTCCATAGAAAAATAGAACCAGGTCTTCAGATTCAAGTTGGAAGCTAATTGGTGGTTTATGAATATATTCCAGAGTACTTTATGCTCCATCTGAATATATTAGGGATCTGGATCCAAAATGATAATAAACTGGTAAAACAAAATAAAAAAATCTCTTATTTTTTATTTCTGCACTGACGTGCATAACATTTTGAGACATTATAGACTCTAATTGAGGAGAAAACTTGCCAATTTTAGACAGTTGGCTTCAGAGGTTTGTTTACTAGATATTCTTAATGTTTGCTTTGGAAAAAGAATTGAGCCTGAATGAGTTTAGCCTCAAGCAAACCGACCTGTTCCAATTTCTGCCCCAGATCTGAACTGATGTGTAAACTTGGTTTATTTTGCTCCCCAAAGCAAAACTGTTCATCCTCCTTTTATCCAAACCACATTCAAACTGGTTCAAATCAGGTCAATTCAGTTCAAAGATTGCAATTTTTCCAAATCCAGTGCATCACCCAGTATTAAAGTTGCAATGGAGTTTCCTAATGCAAATTGATTCACCAGAATGAGAATGAAATGAGTGTTACTATCTCAACTAAGCCATCAAAATGAAGAAAAAAAGGCATAGGAAGAGATATTAAAATCAGTTTTGCTTTCTTGCACATTTGAACTTTTCAGATCGTATCCCGTCCTTGTCCATGATATACTTTGGCAGCTAAAGTTATGCCACCTATGAGAAATGATACCAGAAATGAATAAATAAGGTTTGTGTTTATTTCTCTCATTTGCTTTATTTAGGTTCAGATAAATAAATTAGAAACAAGTGGGGTGTGTCATTCATGTAATCATTTCCCCATTTATTTATTTATTTATTTATTTATTTATTTATTTATTTATTTATTTATTTATTTATACAACTGATATGCCAACCACTACCCAAAGCTCTCTGGGCAGCTTACAATTAAAATGAACAATTAAAACAATTAAAACATTAAAATGTCAATAAACATTTAAATCAATAAAAGCATTTAAATACAGTGGTACCTTGTATAAAGGAATTAATTTGTTCCAAATGAAATTATGTTAAGCAAATTTTCCTTTATACCAATTCCCATAGGAATGCATTGAAAACGGAGTGATCCCATTTTTATGTTGTACGGATTTTCCCCGTGGCAATTATGTTAAGCAAATTTCCCCTATCTCTGGAATTTTTATGTTGTACAAATTTTATGTTATACAACCTGTTTGTTATACGAGGGTCCACTGTACAAAACACTAAAACTGAGGAGTCTAAAATTAAGACATAAATACCTCCCCAAAGTGCTTAGAACACTCTCTGGGCAGTTTGCTATTCAGTAGTACACCTTATCCATGGGATCTGAAAATATTAAAAATATTAAAATAAAATAAAAATCCAGAAAAAATTTTTTACATATGTATTACCAGTACTGTCCACTAGACAGAGCCAGAGACCGTGTTCTGAACACATGTAATGTGAAGCATGCATAGTATGGTATCTGAGGTTCTGTAGTGTGTCAGTTAAGGAATGCATGTGAAAATATATATTTTACTGGTGTCCCCCAGCTAAAACTGGGATTGCACTTGAACCAATCCCAGTGGATGGGGGTGTTCCAGCTTCCTGTATCTCAAGACAGATAAAGATATCTGTCTCCTTGATACCACTCCCCTGCATCTGGCCCTTGAAGTACCCTGGTTTTAAGCCTGGAGATGACACCTCTCCATCATGGTTTGTCACCTGGGATGGACTTTTCCTCTAGGAATCTGTCCAATCCCCATTTGAAGGCATCCAGGCCAGATAACATCACCATTCACCACCTCTTGTGGCAGGGAGTTCCACAGACTAACAATGCGCTGGGTGAAAAAATATTTTCTTTTGTCAAAACTCAATTTGAGTGGATGTCCCCTAGTTCTGGTATTTTGTGAGAGGGAGAAGAGCTTCCCTCTATCCACTTGACTCATGCCCTGCATTATTTTGTACGTCTCAATCATATCCCCCCTCAGGCGCCTTTTTTCCAGTCTAAAGAGCCCCAAATGTTTCAGCCTTTCCTCATAACGGAGGTCCCCCCAGCCCAGTAATCATTTTAGTCGCTCTCTTCTGCACCTTTTCCAGTTTCCTCTGAACCGT
Organism: Phrynocephalus forsythii; assembly: GCA_029282475.1. Classification (NCBI taxonomy): domain Eukaryota; kingdom Metazoa; phylum Chordata; class Lepidosauria; order Squamata; family Agamidae; genus Phrynocephalus; species Phrynocephalus forsythii. The sequence goes on from JAPFRF010000002.1 coordinate 13,013,609, forward strand.
CTGAACTGAACCCAGGTTGTGAGCGGAGGCTGGAGTGCAATGCTGCAGTTTAACCACTGTGCCATAGGGCTTGCCGTGCTTTTTTGTTTTAAGAAATGCTGGCTGCTGCTGAGATGCCCCTTCTAAGACTTCTGCGACCTGAGGATCATCCATGGCAAATGGCATTTTCCAGACCGTAAGATCACTCAGTTAGCTGCTAAAGGACGACACTGAATCCACACCTCACACATCTTCGACCCCAGTATTGGATGAAACAAGCAGAAGCTTTGGGATAGAGAAGAGCAAGTGCTTCATCACAAGGTCTGCAACAATTTGCACACATCTGGAGACTAGGGACATTAAAATGCATGAACCTCATTTTTGCTGCATTTCTCAAAACCCTGAACTTGAGGGATCGGATCTTTCCTCTCATCGGAATCTCTGGGCATCCTCTCTATGGGATTCAGAGAGTCCTTGTCTCAAAACCAAACTTTTCCCTCATACTTTACATATTTAATAGAATTCCTAGCTTGTTTAAGCAAATCCAACACACACACACACACACACACACACACACACACACACACACACACACACACACACACACACACACACACACACACACACACACACACACAGAGAGAGAGAGAGAGAGAGAGGGAGAATGAGAGAGAGAGAGAGAGAGAGAGAGAGAGAGAGAGAGAGAGAGAGAGAGAGAGAATTTATTTATGGCCCATTCAGTTATATAGAATGGAAGGAAATAGAGACCCATTTTTTTCGTAGGAACTAAATCCATGTAGTAATGCCACCCCCATCTCTGGCCATGTCCTTTCTTAAGTCTATCAATAGCTATCAATGAAATAAAAATATTCAATAAAGGAAGGAACCACAGTAACCACCTGCAGTCCACTTTTACCTCATAGCAGAGTAACTTGCAGGCCGTCTCTGCAAGACTTCCTGACAACGAAATAACAGTATCCTCATAGAAATCTGAGCTCCGTTAACTGTTTTTTTAAAAAAAAATAATTAAGCCTTGCCCATTCCACCCTAACAACATTTTTAGACTGTGGTTTAATTGCTCATAATGCCCTGATCGGTACAAAGTGTATCTCCACACATCCCTTCGCCATGACTCCATCTGAGATAAGTGTTTGTATATAATCAGATCCTTTGTGATGGCCGATCCCTATGCATATGTCACAAAGGAAAAGCAGTTTGAGATAGGTTTCAAGTAGAGGCTTCACAATCTTCAGCTCAGGCTGCCTTGGTGATTAAAGTGGAAATGACTGAGGCCAGAATTATATTAAATAAACACCCTCCACATCTCCTCAATTATCACAGCCCTTTTGTCAATGACAGGCATGACCCAACCAAAAATGGCGGGATTTAAATCTCATTCTGCTCACCTCTGCACAGCTTCCCTATTGAAATTAGTGGGGAAGAAGCATAATTAACTTTAAATTAGACAGTTAATTGTGCTCTTCCGCTTTACTTTTTCCCTACCGGTATTTTTTTTAAATGAATGCTTAAAAATTAGAATTAAACAGTAACCAAACCCAAAGCAAACAAAAGAAAAACCCGACAAAGTACTGACTAAATAGATCCGAGTCAAGCAGAAATGCTCCTGCATTATAATCAATGCTCCCTCTCTTTCTCTTCGTATTTATATCTCAGTCTAAGGTGTTTATGAGTAGTGGTACTATCAGGCTGCATCTCCTTCCCTTCAAGTGTTACACGCTGTATTAAGTTGCCTTAATCTCGGTTTATACATTACATGCTAATCCTTTCATCTTCCAGATGGCCTCTATTCCTGCTTAGTAAGGTTATATTTTCCACACAGAAAGTGTCCAAATGGCCTGGATGTTTCTCCAGGCCCTCCGCCCATGAAGGAGAAGATCAAAGAGAAGCTAATAAGAAATTAATAGCCCTATAAAACACCTTCTGAGCACAAGGCGTTCTTGTTATGAAAACACTGTCACAGGAATATATGAAGCTCTATTATGCAGAGTCGGGCTGTTGATCCGTTGCATTCCCTCTTGTTGCACATGGGGTTGGTGTGCCTCTCCTCTTCCCAGACAGACCTGGAAGGAGCAGGGGTTAGAAAGCCTTGGGTATAATCCACATTTCATTCAGCAGAGCTACACTCTTTCTGTACTGGACCACATATACTATATTGCTCCTTTTGTGTTTTTGTGTCGGGTCTTTTGGGTGGACCAGTCTCTGCCTTAGTGTGTTTGTGGGTTTGAAATAAACAGGGATGTGGTGTTTGCCAAAAATCCTTTGAAGCTTCTCCGACACTCCAGCCATGTAAGGAATGACCAGGTTCTTCCATCGGGTCTGGGTCTCAGACTGATCCCTTGTTCTTCTGGGATGGCCCACTGCTTTGTTGAAGGCCCTCTTTGGATTTCCACAGGCCTGAAGTGCTGTCTTCAGGTGCTTGTCTTCCTTCTTCTTGGCTTCTGTAGATCTCTGCTCTGTGGATGACTCATAATTAGAGATGGGCACAAAACGCCAAAATGGCATTTCGTTTCGTTATTCTTTCCTTCCCTCCATTTTGTTTTGTTAATATGAAATGGTTTTTTTTTAAAAAATTGTTTTGTATTTCGTTTCATTTTGTTTCGGGGTTTTTTGTTGTTGTTGGGAATGCTGGTAGAGAGAGACATAACATCAGAGGATACCATGGTTTCATCTGTATCCTGTTTCAGGAGGTAGGGAGAACTGGAGGATTCTCCCTCTCTGCCTGGGTGAGTTCCCTGTTTGAGAGGTTCTTCACCCATTTGTCCTTTACATCTCCTGTCATGGCCCCAACATCCTTCTTCCTCCTGCCGATTTCTTTTACGGACTGTTTTCAGGAGAGGAGAAGGTCAAACGTCTTCATTTGCCCCTCTTTGCCTTTGAAATGCTGAGCCAGTTGTGCTTTCTGGACAAAATCTATGACCACATCCAGTGCTGGTTTGGATAGGGTGGAAAGTAGTTCCTGGTGAAGGTGGTCTTTTCTGTGTTCCAAAGTGTCTAAGGTGAAGTGGACTTGTCCGATCCTTTCATTAAGCTGTTTTTCTTCTTGAGCTCTCTGAAGGGTCTTGTTAGTAGCCCTGTGACATCTTATGGTAGATCGTAGGTGAAGGCTTGTTGGGGTGAGGCTCTGTTGGTTGCATCTCAGGTTGAAGCGCAAGGGGATGTTATAGTCTGCTACTTTTCTTGCTGTTCTTTCATATTCTCGCACCAAATTCAGGTTATCTGCTCCTTCCTTCATTCATTCATTCAAATTTGATCCCACCATCTAGTGCCCCGACTTTGAGTGGCTTGCAGACATGAGACATAAACACAAAACATAGCCACCCCAAAGACAAACTTCTCATGTAATAAAGAAAATAAAACCCTCCCCCAGTGGAGACAACAGTCAGAAAACTAACCGAAACATAACATAATAAGCTAATGTACAGAAAGATATCTTGAAAAGCTCCTCTGAAAAATATGCATTTTAATTGGCTTTCTAAATGTGAGGAAGGAAGGGGTGTGAACCATCACTGCTAGTAGGGCAGGCCATAGTGTAGCACCCACCACCCTGAGGGCCCTGTTCCTAGTTGTCCATTTCTGTGCCTCCCTTGGGGTGGGGGTGGGGCCCCCTGCAGCATCATAACTTGGGCGGAGCAGGTAGCACAGGTGGACAATCTCAGAGAGAGGTGCTCTGGCAAGTAAAGAAGTCCCAAACTGTTGGGGTGCAGACGATGGACAGAGAATGGGGGTGTCCCCAGGGGTGGTGCTAGGTTTTTTCGCACCCTAGGCGAGGGGCGGGGTGGGGGGCGGGGCGGGGCAGGGGCAGGGTGGTGGTGGGGTGGGGGTGGGGGGGTGGGGCGGTGGGGGTAGGGTGGCGAATGGTGGGGGATGGTGACGGGCGCGGGGTGGGTGGCGGTGCATGCGGGCGGCGGTGGACGGGCAGTGGTGGGCAGTGATGGGCAGGCGGCAACGGGTGGCTGGTGAGCGGTGGGGGGGGACAGAAAGCAGTGGCCATCAGCGGGGGCAGTGGCGGGGGGGCAGCAGGCTGCCCAGCGCCCTCTCTCCATTTTGGCACCCTAGGCAACTGCCTAGTTTGCCTTAATGGAAGCGCCGGCCCTGGGTGTCCCACAGATCAGGGTGAACACCATCCGTGGGCAGAGAGTAGCATTCATGGAAGGTACCCTTATCCAGTTTTTGGGACCCATTCATTTCTCTCTCACCACGGCATGGCTCCTCTGATGATCTGCCCAGCATAGTGGAGGGTTTGCCTTGGGGCAGGCTGCTTCCTCTAGTCTACTTGCATGTGCCTCCATCTGGATCCCACCCCAGTAGTTATTTTCAGTTTCTCTGATTCCTTTTTTTGCCTCTCTTATAAAGAACCTCAAGGAGTTATTTCTTGGGACTATAGCTCATCCCAGTACATGCAGTCACTCAGCCCAACTGGAGTAGACCCATTTGAATCAATTGCTGAATTGATGACACTCACGTAAGTCCCATCGATTCATCATGATTCATGTCTCCTGTAGTTGACTAGCAATTAGATTGAGATCTCAGAATCCCTAGGTAGCGTGAGTCAAATTTTAGTGCTACAATTGCTAATAAGAATGGATTGATTCATTTCCCCCTTACTTTTTCCATTCTCTCAGTATCTTGCAGTTTTCAAATTAACTTCTATTTTATTTTAATTTGGTTTGCTATAAAATCTCCCTGTATTGGATTGGGTTATACATTATTTTTCTTCCACTTTGGTTGGGCCTAATGAAGGTGTTGCCCATCTATGGATCCTGCTTTTATTTGTGGACCAAGGTGACTCTCTGTCTCTTTTTTTAATGTACTATGAAAAATTTCACATTTAGTCACTTATTTAGAAAATAGAATCTACCACCAGAGGAAGAAGATCCTGCATCCACTATATCCTCCACTAATACTATACTTTGGCTTCAATTAGGTGCTTTCCTAGAACACAATCTAAATGTAATCTCCAAATTTGCTGGTTCAGAGACCAGAATCCAAATGAGATTCATTTCCAAGCCCTGATATAGGCTATCATATTACTGGGTGCTTCTGCTTTATGCAGGTTCAGGAATCTATATATTTAATCCAAGGAAATGGATAGCGATCTTGAGTTTCAGCCCACCTTGTTCCTTCAGAAACGGAGAGTAAGGCTCTGTCCAGAAGTGAGTTTAGCGCACGTCAGTTTTGAAAACTAGACCATCAGTCTCCGCATCTCAAATTCTGGTCTCCGCATCTCAAGAAAGACATGGTGGAACTGGAAAAGGTGCAGAAGAGAGTGACTAAAATGATTACTGGGCTGGGGCACCTCCCTTATGAAGAAAGGCTAAAACATTTGGGCCTCTTTAGTCTGGAAAAAAGGCGCCTGAGGGGGGATATGATTGAGATGTACAAAATAATGCAGGGCATGAGTAAAGTGGATAGAGGGAAGCTCTTCTCCCTCTCACAAAATAACAGAACTAGGGGACATACACTCAAATTGAGTGCTGGGACAAAAGAAAATATTTTTTTTTTCACCCAGCGCGTTGTTAGTCTGTGGAACTCCCCGCCACAGGATGTGGTGATGGCATCTGGCCTGGATGCCTTCAAAAGGGGATTGGACAGATTCCTGGAGGAAAAGTCCATCACAGGTTACAAACCATGATGGAGATGTGTAACCTCCAGGGTTTAAACCAGGGTACTTCAAGGGCCAGATGCAGGGGAGTGGTATCAGGAGACAGATATCTAGTCTCGGGCGCTCCCAAACGCATCTGGTGGGGCCACTGTGAGATACAGGAAGCTGGACTAGATGGGCCGTTGGCCTGATCCAGCATGGCTCTTCTTATATTCTTATGTTCAGTCTTAACCATTAAAAATTAGTTTATTTTTGCATATGCAGATGTTTAACTCATTGAATTTGCAGTATTAATTTGCCACTTAAATAATAACTTCAAATGGTGTGGTTTACAGGCTCCTTCACATTTGAAGCGAAAGCAGAGATACTGGAAAAAATATTTTCCAGTGGGGTGATGGTTGCAGAGAAGGGATGTTTTATATTAGGAAATGAGTTGCCAAGAGCGGAAATAACCATGCGAGGAGAGGGAGTGGAACATTTTGGCATTGCCTGCTCAGTAAGAATGTTGACAGTTGCCCCAACCCTGTCAATGCCCCCCAAAAAGGCACAGAGATGGGAGCCAACCTTCCCTATGGCCTCTTGAAGACATTCTTAGTCCTTGGGTGCATTTGTCTCTGTGTATTTCTTGATTTGGAGGTGAGGGGGACAAGGAACCATCCTTCCAAATTTAAAAATGCAACCAAGCAAGGACAGGCCATAGAAAGTAGTGCAACTGACTTAGACCATAGGGGTTTTCTGGGGGGTGGGGCTGGGGACAGACATTGGGGAATCAAACCCCCAATCTCTGGTTCCACAAACAATTGCCAAATTCACAGACTCGCTGTCCAGCCACTTCCCTTCCCATTACTATGTCAGAAATTCCCACTTGTCTGTGGTGTGGTTTTGTCTTTATTACCTAAGCAAGGGATGTATCAATATCATAGAATCATAGAATCATAGAATCAAAGAATCATAGAATCATAGAGTAGGAAGAGACCTCAAGGGCCATCTAGTCCAACCCCCTGCCATGCAGGAACCCCCATCACAATATTTCCGACAGATGGCCATCCAGCCTCAGCTTAAAAACCTCCAAAGAAGGAGACTCCACCACCCTCATTTGTGGCAGCATATTATTCCACTGACAAACAGCTCTAAACATAATGAAGTTCGTCCTGATGTTCAAATGGAATCTCTTTTCCTGTAGTTTGAAACTATCAATAGCTCTGACGCCTCAGGAGACGTTCACATTTGATAGCAAACAAAAGGAGCCAAAACGTGTTTGCATTCTTCATTGCCAATGTAAACATGAAGACTTTTTTACACTAGCAACAAAGTTTAACCAGGAGGGCCTCCCCATGAAACAGGCTTGTTGTTAGGCAGTGTACCAGCCCAGCATGAGATTTCAGCTGCAGATGAAATGCAAAGCCTAATAAAACATGTCAAGTTTTGTTATTTAATCCTACCTCTTGATTTCTAAGTGTGTTCACGTGCTTTGGTATGTAATAGGATGTGAGAGTCATAATAATTCCCTGATTGATTGCTCCATAATAACCATAATCACATTTTAGTTTAGCAGGTATAGTAATTTATCTTCCCATGTTTTTAATGGCTACTCAACAACCTTATAGTCCCACTGCAAATACTCCACTTGGTGGTTAGGCAGTGAGTTATGCTACTGAAGAAATGGTGTATTCCACAAACCATTGAGCCCACAGTAGCCAAGCTGAATTCAGAGAAACAGCGGTGGAATTTGGTGGTTAAGAGCGGAAGCCACAAGGAACGAAGAGTAAATAGAAACAACCCCATACAGAAACGTCTTAACACTGACAGGGTGTGTGTGTACGTTTAATGTTTCCATGGTGAGTGTGCACATTTGCTTAGTTAACAGAAATACTGAAGGTTACATAGAAGATTCTATGTCTCTGTGTGTTTTGTGTCGTTATAGTCGTGACCGACTCTTCGTGACTCCATGTCCATCGAGTTTACTTCCTTTTAATTCTAGCAGGGCTGGCCCCAGACTAGATGTTGTCCTTCATCAATGGGACCCCATGACCCATTTTAAATGTCTCCTCTCCTCTGAAGTGTCTAATGTCTTTTTTAATTTAAGGCCCTGTGGGAACAGAAACGGCAATGCCCTTGGACATGGCCTTCCCCACCCACGGGCAGAAAGAAGCAGTCCTGTCATGTGGCAGACGCTGGGGGAGAGCCTCTCCAGCCTTTAGTTATGAAGAATTAGTTTGGGCGATAAAACAGCATTGATTTCACATGTGAGCATCCTAGATGTTCTCTCTGACCACCACCACCCCAGGCTGTTTCGATCTGCTGATAGACAATATATATCATTCAATTTCTCTGACCTCCCACCCCATAGCCAGCTTTCTCATGAGATATGGATAGGGACGCTATCCACGAGCCAAAACAAACCACTATGCTTTTACAAGGTGAAATCAGCAACCAAAGGAGGTGGAGGCCCAGAGCCAGGAAGGAAATGCTAGGGCCCATGGAGGAAGGCACAGGGTGGGAAATCCACGAAAGGGGGGGTCTGTTTAGCTGAGCTGGGATGGGTATGAACACCAACGAACCACACACTATCCCAAACCACTGTTGTGCCATTTCCTGCCCATCTCTAGTTGTGGAGAGTTCAGATGTAGGGTTAGATAGGTTCTGAACCTGAAATGAAGATGACATAAGAACATAAGAACAGCCTTGCCGGAGAAGGTCACAGCCCATTCAGTCCAGCATTCTGTCTCACACAGCAGTGGCTCACCATTTGCTTCAGGGTATTCCCAAAAAGATAAGTTCACCTGCTTAAGATTCCCTGCAAAATGCATTGGGAGATATTTTGCCTCTCTCTCCAACCCAGAGGTTGTCCTTAGGCATTCACAATGATAGCCATGGAAACCCCTTGTTCTCCATGAACTTGTCCAGTCCTTTCTTAAAGTTGTCAGGGCTGACAGCTGTCTCACCACTTCTTCTGGCAGGGAGTTCCACAGACCAGTGACCCTCTGGGTGAAAAAGTACTTCCTTTTATTTGTTTGAGATCTAGCGCCCAAAGGATTCATGGAGTGCCCCCTAGTTCTAGTGTTGTGCAAAAATGAAAATAGCTTTTCCTTATCTTTGTCCACACTGTGTATGATTTTATAAGCTTCAATCAGGTCACCTCTTGGGTGCTGTCATTCAAGAGTGAAGAGGCCCAGTCTTTGTAGCCTCAGATGGTAAGAAAGGTGTTCCAGTCCCCTAATCATTCTGGTTGCCTTCCTCTGCACTTTTTCCATTTCCATAATATCCTTCTGGAGATATGAAGATCATTATGAAAGAAACCTTGTGGCGCAGTGGTTAAATGCCTGTACTGCAGGTAAAACTGTGCTCATGGCCTGGGGTTCAATCCCTGGTAGCTGGCTCACGGTTGACTCAGCGTTTCATCCTTCTGAGGTTGGTAAAATGAGTACCCAGCTTGCTGGGGGGGGGGGCAATGTGTAACCTGCATACTGTAATTAAACTATAAACCACCAGAGATGAAGGTCTTTCCTTTTTGAGCTTTCAAATCAGATGGAGAACTGGAGCAGGAGGGAGACAGGAAGTAAGCCTCAGCATTCTGTTAAGCATGGAAGGAATTTGGAGGTTCAAGTGCTCTACTGCATTCAAGCCTCTGCTCATCATGACCTAAATTCAGTCCCAAAGGGTTTGGGTAGCTGGCTCAAGATTAACTCAAGGTTAAAATGGAACTTTGTTTTGGGTCTTGGACCTTGGCTCTTGAATGAGTCCAATAGTAATGACAAATACTAATGGAGATGTTGCATGAATGCAGAATTTTTATTTGAAAACTATAATATATCTTGGCAATTATCTAAAGCCAAGTTGTCTTAGTGAGGCGTCTCCCTGCTCTTACCCCTTTCTCAGCTTTTGGGGGTCAGGGGATGGGACTCTGTATTTTCCCTTTAATTTAATTTTCCGTTGTGTTTGTTTTCCTGCCTGTTCTTTTGCACTGCTTGGCATTTCCTCTGGAAGAAAGAGTGATCAGCCAAGAAATCCTGAAGAATTTCTCAGAAGGCGGAAGGGTTGCACGGAACAGCCTTTTGTTTACCACCGGATTGTGAGAAGATGCAAGATTTAAATTCCTAGACCAAACAGTCTCTCTCACACAGATTTGCCAGCACTACCAGAAATATTGTAAGTCAGGGGTAGCAAGACTGGCCTGGGGGCAATGTCCCTCCAGGAATTGACTGGGGGCATCCCCAAAAAAAGATCGGAAATGGCCAGAACTACATTCAGTTTCCTATATCATTCTTTAAAAAATGAAAACAAAGAAAAGAAAACAAGTCCCCTTCTTTGGAAGTTTTTAAGCAGAGGCTGGATGGACATCTGTCGGAAATATTGTGATGGGGGTTCCTGCATGGCAGGAGGTTGGACTGGTTGGCCCTTGAGGTCTCTTCCAACTCTATGATTCTATCTTGCCATAGCACACACTGCTTGTTTGGTGGCCAAACTAGTTTGCTGCTCTCAAATATAATTAAAATCCAATGGATTCCATTTGAACATTAGGAAAAACTTCATGACAGTTAGAGCTGTTCGGCAGTGGAAGATGCTGCCACAAAGGGTGGTGGAGTCTCCTTCTGTGGAGGTTTTTCAGCAGAGGCTGGGTGGCCATCTGTCGGAAATATTGTGATTAGACATGGGCACGACCAGAAAAAATGACGTTTCGAGTTGTCATTTGTTGGAACGGGTCTGTTTCAGGTCGTTTCCATTTGTCGCGAAAGTTTTCAAAAATTTGTCGTTTTGTTTGTCATTTGTTGTTTCCACCGCGGTCTAAAAAAATAAAAAATAAAATAAAATAAAATAAAATCAATACGATGTTTTATTGCTATAAAAAACCCCACTGCTGCTACTATTAAAATTCAGGCATTTAAAATAAATAAATAAGTTTCTGTGGTGATTTGGTGTGTTTTTAGACCACGATTTCCAAAGAAAAATTGTGGTCGCCATTTTGGATCCCCCCCACCGCATGGCATGGCGAGATGACAAGGATTTCCCCCCCCCCCCAGCCTGGTGCAAGCAGCCCAGGACAGGAGAAGAGGGGGGGAAGGCCGGGGACCCCCCAGAAACCACCCCTCTGGTAGGTGGCAAAGCCTCAGGCAGGCATATTTTCGCCTGCTTTTTTGTCCGGGAGTCGGGGTTTTTTTAAAAAAAAACTTTTAAAAACTTTTTCTGTGCTTCGCATTGCACGATCGCCGTGATGCCACAAATGAAAACGAAAAACCCGACCAAATTTTTCTTTTTTCGGTTCGAGTTCGAGTTCTGATGGCTTAATTATTGTTACCGTTTCCGTTATGTAACGGAAACGATAACCGAAAACGGAAACGACAATTTCGCCGAGTCATGCCCATGTCTAATTGTGATGGGGTTCCTGCATGGCAGGGGGTTGGACTGGATGGCCCTTGAGGTCTCTTCAAATTCTATGATTCTATTATTCTATTATTCTAACCCCTTGAATGCAGACACTTGCACAAAGAGCATGCCTATGAAAATAAGGTGCAGCAATTTCCCATGTATAAGGGCTGTCTGATACATGGAAGTAAGCTGAGGAGAGAACTGCATGGTTGTGAAACTAATTTTGAGTTGGAAATGTAGGACTAATCTTGTACATGGGGCATGTTATAGACGGAAAAATACAGTATTTGTTTTAAAGGGGCAGCATCCTTTCACTGGAGCTACAATATCAAAAGGGGGACTGTACGTGGTCCATAGACAGCCTGTTTCCCAGACCTGCTCCAAATTATTCTGCGCTATAATATGCTGATTAAAACATCTCAACAGAAATCAAGTTCCAGCAAGAAGGAGAAAAAGAAAAGAAAAAGAGATGAATTATATTTTTTAATTTTGGCTGTTAGGTCTGAAGCAAAAAAATTTTGTGTATATTTTTTTCCTGGGGGGGGGCACATTTTCCCATCACACAACTAGAGAAGTGCCTCTCTGGTGGCCAAATATTCAGATTTCTTCACTCCCTAAAAGAAACAGTGAGTGAGGAAGCAAGGCCCACAATACAGCCAAAGTAATCGCTAAACCTGCTGAGAGAATAGACACATTAAAGTGAGATTACTTGGCTATGCTTTTACCTCTAAAACTCTGAACCAGTCAGCTCATTAGCTTGCCGTTTCCGTGGCCCTAGAAGTCCTGGTGAGATGGACTTGGCTTTTATCCTGTCCAGGCTCATGTTTAACTGTTATTGTCATTCTAAAATTGCTGTCAGGATGAAATCAGTGTCTTTATTCTCCTGCTTCTCAGGCAGCTTAATCTTAAAATGGATCCCTGGAGCTGAAACATTCTGAAAAGAAGGAGTGGGACTGTGTATTTCAACAGAGGAAAGAAAGAAAGAAAGAAAGAAAGAAAGAAAGAAAGAAAGAAAGAAAGAAAGAAAGAAAGAAAGAAAGAAAGAAAGAAAGAAAGAAAACCAGTTGAAATAAACCAACATGGACAAGATTGCCATTACATTAAAATATGCACCACACATATAGAGTGAAGAAAGTTTTTTTTTAAAAAAATGTGGCCTTGATATAAATGATCATTTCCTGAAAGAAAGAAAGAAAGAAAGAAAGAAAGAAAGAAAGAAAGAAAGAAAGAAAGAAAGAAAGAAAGAAAGAAAGAAAGAAAGAAAGAAAGAAAGAAAGAAAGAACAGCACACTATTTTCCAGTAGTAGAAATTCTAGTTGCAAGTATGCATCTCCAATCCGTATACAATGGTACCTTCTACAAAGTAATTAATTCGTTCCAAATGAAATTATGTTATACAAATATTCCTTTGTACAAATTGCAGTTTCCCATAGGAATGCATTGAAAACGGATTAATTCATTCCAATGCATAGAAAAATGACACAAACAGTGGGTAATCAAACTCCCAGTCTCTGGTTCCATATTCAGAACCACTGAGCTATCTAGCCAGCTAGAGTCCTCTGCTGCTTTTATGCAGCCTGAACAGCAGCACATCAGCCAGGTGGCAATTGATAACCTTGTAGGATGGCATTGAATTTCAAGGGACAAATTCGCTCCCTTAGATTCTACAAATCTAGAGATTTTAAACTCTTCTCTAGTCTTGTCTGCATGTACGCTAACTTGGCATTCTGAACTCCCCTTCACTTTAAGTGTGCCACAGTTCTAATCTTGGGGTTGGTGTCTCTGCCACATGCAAAGCCTCCTTGCATATCAAGGGGCTGTGGTGCATTCCCTGGTTCCTGACTCCAGCCTGCACTAGCCCGACTCGCCCGCACTGCCAGGCTTGGTGGGGGGCCAAATGCATTCCATTTTACAGTGGATGGTGCATGGTGTACTGGGTGAAGTGGAGGCTGCAGGGGGGGGGGAACCAAGGCTAATGAATAGTGAAGGGGGAGGTGACTAAGGTTCCCGGTGGTGTGCCGGCCACGTGATGGGGCACGGAGCGATCCCTGGGCTCCTGTTGAGGCGATGAAGGTTCCCAGTGGTGCGCTGGCCGCATGACGGGGTGTGGAGCAATCCCTGGGCTCCCGTTCCCACCCCCACTCACCCAACCCTCCTGCACTTTCAGGCTTGGCAGGGTGCCAACGCCCCCGCTCTACAGCTGATCAGGGCACTTCACACTGATTCCCTGTTGGCCGTAGGATGCGGTTGGGGTTGAAGGTAAAGGGAGAGGTGAGGTGCAAGCTGAAAAGGCTAGTGGGGGAACTGGAAAGCTGGGCATGTGGGAAGGCAGAGGAAGAGGAAGTGCCTCGCGGCCTGTCAGAGCCCACCTGCAAGATTGGATGAGGAGGTGGTGGAGGGCCATGGTGGCACTAATTCCCTATCTCCGGATTTTTTTTACGTTGTACATTATACAAACCCTACGTTATACGAGGTGCTGCTGTAATGGAAGACAAGAGTTTGTGAATGGTTCCACACAATCAACACTGTTTATGCATAGATTTTGTTGACAATTTCTAGCAAAACAACAACACATGATGAGTTTATTAATGTGGCATTTATATTTATTCTGAAATCAATGGATTGCAAAAATAATTATATACAGTCCCATCTAAAGAGATAATTTCTCCTTGTTGAAGTACAGGAAATTGAAGTTTGAATCTGAATTCTCCTTGTTTCTTTATTGAGGAGAACTGAGTGGGCACAGCCTGGATTACTGTGAAAGATGCTAACATGCATATTCTTAATGGACATTTTTGTAATTCATGTCTCCTGAAAGTCATTGCGAAGGAACATGCACCATGCCTTGGAAACCTGCATGTTCGTCCATGGTCCATCTGAACTACAATCCACAGAAAACAATGATTTGTATATTTAATGAATATGTACATTTTAAAATATATATATATATAAATTCAGAAAAATGTTTATGGAATATGGTGGTGGACAGACAGATATGCTGGTGGGGGAGATCCGCATAATCTGGTAGGATGAGGTTCCAGATGAGAAACAGAGAAATAAAACAAATTTGAAGCTAAACCCCTGTTTGGACATTATCTTTCTTTAACATGTAAAAGCTAAAGGAGGACTCTCTACCCTCTTTGTTTTGTACCTTCACTCTCTTAAGTGTGGAGAATATTTAGTTTGAATAGGATCATATCCAGTTTTAATGGAAGGTTTCTATGGAGAGCCCTCACAGATAGCAGAAGCAGGCTTGAGGCCTTTCCACCTCTCCAGTTACCCTGCCAGGTAACACAGAATACTGCACCCTTAAAGTTTTGGGTTAGTAGCTGCCACTAGGGGTAAGCCCTACAATTTCATCTATCGCTGCCAACGCACTTCCTTGAGCAGCCACTTTTTATTTTGCACCGCCTTATCTCCTCCCGTGGTCACGTGGTCACTACAGCGGTTCGGCAGTCCAAACTTCAGCGGTTGCTCAGCAATCAGCTTCCCCGTTCGCACTTGGCTGAGCCGCTTTAAACTACAACAGGGAAACGGCAGAAACAGTGGGGGGGACTGAAAAAAGGTGGTGTAGTATGTCCGCAAAGACAATCAAATTGCTTTAAAAGGGGGTGCAGGAACCGATTTTAAAAAACACCACCCCCAGTGGTCGTCACAAGAAAAACCGAGACAACAGTCAAAAATGAGCATGGCCAAGGGGGCTCTTCAGAAAAAAATGATTTGAAAAGCGGACAGTGATTTTTAAGGTGATTTGTCTTTAAGGAAAAGGCATTTCAAATCTAAAATGCGGTAGCAATCTGTTTTGCTCTAACTTTCACAGGCATGTTAAACACTCTTTTTGCATGATTTGGAGGTTTTGTTTTTGTTTTGTTTTAAAGGAAAAGGGGAGAAAAACATTGTGCTGGCTGGCTAGGAAATAAGACGTCAGCGTGTTGTTTTGGGAAAATGGTGGAATCGCAGCAGGTTTGTTTTGTGTCATAGCCCTGCCTCTGAAAAACAGCAAGCAGGATTTGGAACCTAATACAACTTGAAAGTTCCAATCTCTTTGCAAATATTTACCATGATATTTGTGTTTATCCTTTAAGCACTCTCTTATTTGTAATAGTGTAATACATCTTCATTTAATTCACCTTTGCTTAGCTGAGTTATTTTTTTAATTTGCCTCAATTAGTTTAATTTTCTGAATTCAATTCAATTGATCTGCCTCATTTACTTTTACAAATATAACGGTGAAACCGGCACCGAGAAGGCAAACGTACATTGTAACAAAACATAAGGGCTTAAAACTATTCTCAGCATCTGCTCACGCAACAGAATGGGTTGCACAGGGTACATGAAGAATCTTCCAACAATCAGCTTCATCTTATACAACCTGGATCCAAGACTCTCCTGCCTGAATTCTCAGTTGTCATATCTGAAATCATTACATTTCCATTGTCTGTGGAATAGATTAAAATTAGTTGTCATTATGATGAGGCAAGACGTTTGGTTCATCACAGTTGTGTTGAACTGCCATTCATTAGCATGCTGTTTAGGGAGGGTAGCTGGGGAATCACACGTAATCAAGAACCAATTTCAGGTTTGAAGGTCATTTGGGATAAATGCCCTCTGATTCTCTGCTCAATCATGTTCCCCGTGTTTAGGTAGTATAAGCAACAAGGCAGCGTGGAGGTAAGGAGCTCATGGCTGTTTCCCAGAATGCTGCATAACTCCGGCTCTCTGCTGGAGCTCTTAAATCCAGATGATAAGAATTCACATGGACTTCTTCACTCTGATTTTTCCCAGCAGGGCACAAATGGTTCATGAGGCATACTGCCCAACAGGTTGAGTTCCTGCCCTATACCATGGACTTCATCTGTAACTAATATTCTAAGTTGCAGCCTTATTGTCCCATCAATTCCAATTTGTACATCCATCAGAGGATCTCTCTCTGCCTCTATCTCTCTCTGCCTCTCTTTATATATATTTCTGATGTCTGAAATAAAGTTGAAAACAAATTGCAAAATTCATTCAAAAATTGCTAATTCATTGATTTGTATTTGTACGAATTGATAACCCCAATGAATATGAATCAATGAATGTTTGGTGCTTTTTGATTCATTGATTTGTTTGGCTATAAAATTGACCCCAAAGCACCCAAAGATGCCGAAATGGCAGAGAAACTTCTCCAGACTCTCCTCTACAATTCCTCAAAGATTGGCAATTATCAGATTTCCAATAATCCTATATATATATATTGGATTATATATATCCTCTCTCTCTCTCTCTTTATATATATATATATATCCCAGCTTTCACCAACATTCAGCTTTTTGCCCACAAAGTGCCCCCATCCCAGAGAGTGCCCTTTAGAAGCTGCCTTTAGTAAATGCAATCATCACCAAGCTTGAAGGGATTGTAGAAGAGAGTCAGGGGGAGCTTCTCTGCAAGTTTGGTGTCTCTACGTGCCTGTGGTGGTGGGGAGATTCTTGGGGATGGCTTTTGTGGATATATAAATCAGACATCCAATAATTGCCAAACCTTGAGGAATTGTAGAGGAGAGTCTGGAGAAGTTTCCCTGCCATTTTGGCATCTTTGGGTGCTTTGGGGTCGATTTTATAGCCAAACAAATCAATGAATCAAAAAGCACCAAAATTCATTGATTTGTATTCATTGGGGTTATCAATTCGTGCAAACACAAATCAATGAATTTGCAATTTTTGAAATAATTTTGCAATTTGTTTTTATCTATCTATCTATCTATCTATCTATCTATCTATCTATCTATCTATCTATCTATCTATCTATCTATCTATCTATCTATCTATCTATCTATCTATTTTTGGTGCATTTCTATACCACTCCTTTTTCCATAAAGGAACTCAGGGCGGTTTCGAATTAAAAGACAGCTAAAAGCACAGATAATACAACAAATTTTATTTTGCCCATCTCTACTCTTAACACTGTCTGTCCATTTGCCTACAAGTGATTTTGAAAAAGATGGCGCCCCCTTGAGGGCTGCCTGTTTTCCTACCCCCTCTCAGCTTTCTACTCCAACCAGCTTTCTTCCTTTCCAGGCACTTAATTTAAAAGCGTGAAAATGAGCCCAATGAGTGAGAAACTCTTGGAGTTCTGCTGCTTGTAGGTCCTAACCAAGATTCTTCCTGCTCTTGTGATAGTTTATACTGTGTTTGTCACCTTTGCTGAAACAACATTCAGCTGCCTGTCCCATTGGCTTCTCCATTTGGGAATGAGTGGAGAGGCACCATCTTGTTTTTTGCCACAGGCAGCAGATTGTCCTGAGTTGGCCTTGATGGCATTCAGACAGCAATCTGAAGTAAGGAAGCCTGTGCTGTAATGACAAATAATGTCTTAATGGTAAGCCCTTCTTTTCCCCCAATGGACATATTTTGAAGATAAATCCATTACCAAGGTGCTCTGATGAGGGCTGATTAAGTAAATGGAATTTGTGGGCTATTATACTTAAGAGAGATTCTTAAAGAGTTATCCCTCAGGTCTCTTGTTGTATTCCCTTAGTAACAGGAATGCTGGGATACACTATTGTGAAGCATCTTCAATACTGAGGGGAGAAATGCAACATATCTTAAATTTAATTTCTTGTCTCCAAAGCCTATTCACTGCAGCATTTGACCTGCTCCTTTGGTTTCTCTGAAATGATTTCATGAGAGGACAATGGCTCATTTCAAGGATGCATTTTTATTTGGAATAAACAAAGCTTTTTATCGGATGTATAAAAAAGGGAGGGAAAGTGAACCGTTCTGTCAGCCAATCTGTAATGTAGAAAAGTAGCTGCTGCTGGAGACTGAAAGGAAACCAAAAAGCCAGAATTATTCACCGACCAGCGATTGCTACCCAGAGACCTGATCCTTTAAATGTCTTCAGGTTTTCTGCTTGACTTTGTTTGAAATCAGAGCCATTTTACAAATCTCAGTGAGGGCTCCTCTTGAATCTGGTTTGCTTTGTGCTGTGATTAATCTGTTCCATGATCACCTAGAGCACGGGGCGTTAGTTTATGACCTGAGAGGACGCCAGGCAAGCTTCAGGGACCCTGCCTGCAATTCAGGTGTCAGAAAAGGGGCAGAAAGGAAGAAAGACAGTGGGGAGGTAAACAAAGGCTGAGAAGCCTTCAGGGACAAAGGCAGGCAATCCGCCTTCTTAGCAACCAGAGAAAGGAGGACAAAGGAGCCAGGTGATGTATAGCCGAGTGGGTGAGGAGTAACAGGTAAAACTATCAGGATGCCAGTTAAATGATGAGCAAAGCATGGCTTAGATTGAGCAGACTGGTTGTTCTTGTACAGTACCATTTTGAAAAGTAGGTTTGAGGAGAGGGGATTGTTTACAGCAGTTGTGGCCAAACTTGGGCCCTCCAGATGTTTTGGACCACAACTTCCCACAGTCTTTTGTCATTGGCAACACAGGCTTGGGATTCTGGGAGTTGTGGTCCAAAACATCTGGAGGGCTGAAGTTTGGCCACCAGTGGTTTACAGCCTGTCTGTATTCCTGGCTAAACCCCATATCTGTTGACATATTAAGTGAGGAAGCCAACTAAATTTAAAGTTAGATTTAAAAAAAAGGTGAGGGGGAATGAGAGTCAAGCTCTCTATTGCACTGGGAAAGATGGCGGACTGAGGTGGTGAACGGTGGCCATTTACCCATTCACTGAGGGCGGGGGAAAGCTACTGTTTTGGCCGCTAATGATTGGTGAATTAGGGCACCAAAGAAAAGGGTTTGATGCAATGCTGTGCAAGTCCCCAAAGTTGCTAACTATTGTGGTAGATAAGAGGGCTGAAATGGGGGGGGGTTTAAAAATACTGCCCTTGGCTTGACTTGATACTTACAGCCTAATTGGCTTGCAAAAACCCTTCCAGTAGACTCAATGGGAGACTTTTCCAACACTAAATGCCATGCAACTCTCTCTCCCCCCCATCTGTGTGTGTGTGTGTGTGAGAGAGAGAGAGAGAGAGAGAGAGAGAGAGAGAGAGAGAGAGAGATCAATATCTCAACTGTACCTCAGGTGAGCATCACGCTACTCCTGCACTGGTGCAGTTGGTTCTAGTACGTCATTATATTTGTTTTTTCTTAAAAGTCCCTCTGCTGTGAGAACTGCACATCTCACGACCTTTGCCCTAGGTAGACATGGGCACGACTTGGTGAAATTCTCGTTTCTGTTTCCGTTCCTCATTTCCGTTACGCAACGGAAACGGTAACGACAATTAAGCCGTCAGAACTCGAACTCAAACCGATAAAAGAAAATTGGGTCTGATTTGTCGTTGTCGTTCATGGCATCGCGGCGATCGCGCAATGCCAAGCGGCACAGAAAAAAGTTTTTAAAAAAAAACCCGATTCCCGGCCAAAAAAGCAGGAGAAAATATGCCTGCCTGAGTGAGGGCACCTACCAGAGGGGTGGTTTCTGGGGGGGGGTCCCTAGCCTCCCTCCCTCTCCTGTCTTGGGCTGCTCTGGTGGGGGGCATCCTCGTCGTCTCGCCATGCCATGCGGTGTGGGGGGATCCAAAATGGCGACCGCAATATTTTTTTTTTGAAATTGTGGTCCAAAAACCCACCAAAGCACCACACAGAAACATGCGAAATTTAGGTATTTTAACTGCCTGAAGTTTTACAATAGCAGCAGTGGGTTTTTCTTGCAATAAACGTCTGTCTCCAATCCCATTTATTTTATTTTATTTTATTTTTATTTTTATTTTTTTACACCTGCGCAATTATGGGCTGGCCATGGGATGGGACCATGCACATTTTTGGAGCCATTCCACCAGTCGCATGGCCACTTGGCCAGGTTTTGACTGAGACTTCTGGGATGTGCCAGTCGGGCATAAAAAGCCCACTATAACCCTAGCCCTAACCCTAACCCTAACCCTAACCCATACGCCAGTACACTGTCCTTCTTAGTGGGTCAGACTAACTCACTCTAACCTTACCCGTAATAACCCTAAGCCTAGCCCTTGCCCTAACCCCAACCCTAAGCCAGATCTGTACTCGTATTGCACTACACGCAAGTATATTTCCCTTCTTAGTGAGTCAGAGGGCGGCCAGCAGAGGCATTCTTCTCTCACCTCGCTCACCAGTCCAAAGTTCCAAAAAACTCCATACGCCAGTATGCTGTCCTTCTTAGTGAGCTAGAGGCACCCAAAAGAGAGGTGCCTCTGCCAGTGCCACTTGGTACGCAATGGCTACACGGTCATGTACCCTTCCTTCTCCCTTTGTAGGGGGCCAGAGGAGGCATCCACCCCAGAGAGGTGCCTCCAGGAGCCTGCTAAATGCCTTGCCTTCATAGCGGGCCAGAGGAGGCATCCACCCCAGAGAGGTGCCTCCAGGAGCCCGCTACCCTACCCCCCCTAAACCAGTACTAACGACAAATGAAACGACAAATTTTTGAAAAATTTTGCGACAAACGGAAACGAGCCGAAACAGGCCGGCTCCGACACACGACAACTCGAAACGTCATTTTTCCTGGTCGTGCCCATCTCTAGCCCTAGGCATAACGCAACTGTAGTGGCCTGCCACCTACCAAAGATGGCAGAAGAGTTGCACATAATATTTCATCTAAAATCGAGATAAATGTCTCCCTCCGAAAACTCCCTTCCAGACATTATTAACTTGTATCCATGGGACTCTCTTCAGAAAACTGCTCATTGTTCTAATCACAAAGATGAAGTGGAAGGGAAAAAGATGACATCATAGTTCTGGAGAAGAGCAAAGAAAAAGGAGAACTAAGTGCTTCAAAAGCCCAGAGCAAGTTGTCTATGATTTAAGTTTATTATGTCTGGAGCTCACCTCAGATTTCTGCAGTTTGTACAATTTGTACAGAGTATAGTTTGTGTCAGCAACTAAAGATGGACTAGCTGGTTAATTTCAAAGAGGCAAACCACCAATCCAGTGCTACTTGTCCATGATGCAACCATTTTTTTAGGTTTATAGATATCATAAGTCCATGCCCTGCCTTATTGCATTGTACTATTATGCACATTTTAATGAAACACACAAAAATATTGTGTATTAGCATGTCTCTGTGTTGTCTCACTTACCAAGCCAAGACAGAAAAAATAAAGATTTTCACTCCCACCCTCCCTGTCATACTACTAGAGGCAAGAACAGAGACTTGCTATGACGACCGAGTTCAATACTTTGGGTAGTTTGGCCTAAAACCTAGAGTGAAGTTACTACTTCTGTGAGATACATAAGAACATAAGAAGAGCCATGCTGGATCAGGCCAAGAAAGGCCCATCTAGTCCAGCTTCCTGTATCTCACAGTGGCCCCACCAGATGCTTTTGGGAGCACATGAGACTAGATATCTGTCTCCTGATACCACACCCCTGCATCTGGCCCTTGAAGGACCCTGGTTTTAAGCCTGGAGATGACACATCTCCATCATGGTTTGTCACCTGGGATGGACTTTTCCTCCAGGAATCTGTCCAAACCCCTTTTGAAGGCATCCAGGCCAGATGCCATCACCACATCCTGAGTCACCAGCTTTCACTGCAATGCCCAAGGCTAGGGAAAGCGAGTGTCAGGGAAGGCTATTGCTGCACACATGTTTTGCTGCTTATGGACTGCCCATAGACAACTGGCGGTCCATTGTAGGAAGAGGATGCTAGGGAGGCCGTGGGGCCTTGCCTCTGCCTTCCAAGCCTGCATGCCTGCCAGATCCCACTTGGCCTTCTTGGGTTCAGCAAGAACCTCTGAAGGAGGTTTCAAGATCCATTCAACAAAACATCTTCGTAGGGAACTATGGGAAGGTGTGAACAAGCACAGAAAGGCCACTGGTGGAGCTCATGAGGTTGTTTGGGAAGGAACTCATATTACTTCATTTAATCGGTCTTGAATAGGGCTGATGTTTTCCTGTATACAGAGTTACGGTGACACAGAGCTTATGAGGATAAAAGTTTGATTCACACCCACATCACTGGAAAATACCACGGCTGTTTGTTTGGTTTTTTTAAATGCATCCTCGGTATGATTTCCCCCCTTCTTCTTCCCAAACCCTGGCAGCCTTCCAAATCATTCACTGCTTAAAACATTCTCACAATGCGGGGGAGCTTTTCTTCTCCTCAGCCTCTGAACACAATAACTGCCAGGTCATGGCCATTTAACCTTGAGTGTGTTACTTTTCTTCCTATTGAGCTGTGTGGCTGTTATCTTGTATTCCATTAATGTGCCATTAAATGAAGTAATGATTTTTAAAAGAGCAAGGAGGGAGCAAGAACACACACACACACACACACACACACACACACACACACATCTACACAAAGTTGCACACACAAGAGGGCTGAAATGGGCGGGGGGTTACACACACACACACACACACAAAACACACTTTTCCAACACTAAATGCCATGCAACTCTCTCTCTCTCCCCCCCTGTGTGTGGGGGGGGGGAGAAAGAGAGAGAGAGAGAGAGAGAGAGAGAGAGAGAGAGAGAGATTTAACACACACACCAAGGAATAAGAGAAACTTGCTACTTGGAAATCAAGTCTCGGGAACAGTTTCACATCTACTTATAAAATGTTCTGAAAAGCTATGCTTAATTTCTGTAGAGGTGAACAACTCTCTTGGAAGAAGCAATTTGTTCTAAGGTCATCATCGAGCCAAAAGGTCCTCAGCAGAAGAACTCATCAGCCCAGGATGCCATTTTGAATTTGGTCAGGAGGGCAACACGATCTTGCTTCAGGTGGTGTCCTGAGGAACAGCGAAGGAAAGGAAAACATTGTGCCCGACTGATGCTGTGAGGTATTTGGTCCCCCTAAAGAGAGGGGAAAGAGGTACGATTGGACTGTGGTGCCAAAACACCTGGAGGAATAGCCACAGCAATCATTCAACCTCTCTTCTCACCCCCCCCACCTTTTCTATCTAAGTGCAGGAGTAAAGCAAGTGTGGGATTTTGCATTAAACAGCTGTGAATTCCGTTCTGGTCTTCTATTGAAACATGAGTGATGAATGGGTTTCAACAGAAGGAAATGTAGAGTGGTGCGTGTGATGTGCCCCTTTCACACACTGGGTTTTCACTCGCTGCCACGACCAGATTAATCTGGACACTTGTATGTATTTGAGAGAGAGAGTCACGCCAGGCAATATAGTGTTAAAAACAAACATCAAACATTTATTGGTTTACAATTAGATGATCAGTATTTTGATAGCTTTAGCAGAAGTTGCATGCATGTAATCTTTTAATAAAGTGTTTCCTTTCTAAACCAGACCCTTCTCAGTGGCAGGATCTCCCACCTGACCAACTGACAATATAACTGATTCTCAGCCCCCTCACACCAAGTGACCTCAATTTAAACTGAACTGAACTCAAACTGAATTTAAACTGAACTGTCTGTCACCCCTTACATTCCAATATATAGCATTCTTAGCCCCTCTCACCAGCTTGGTGATTGGCTATTCAAATCTGAGTCATAAATATTCATACTTGTATTAACCCTTTTTGCCACAGTACATCAAGGTAAAAAGAATGAATTGCACAGATATAGGATGGGAGACACCTGGCTGGAAAATAGTACCTGTGAAAGGGATCTGGGAGTCTGGGAGGATCACAAATTGTACATGAGCCAGCAGTGTGATGCGGCAGCCAAGAAAGCCAATGCGATTCTTGGTTGCATCAACAGAACCATAGTGTCTAGATCAAGGGAAGTGATAGTCCCACTCTCTTCTGCTCTTGTCAGACCCCACCTGGAGTCTTGTGTCCAGTTCTGTGCGTCTCAGTTTAAAAAGGATGTTGACAATCTTGAACGGGCCCAGAGGAGGGCGACCAGGATGATTGAGGGTCTGGAGGAAATATCTTACGAGGAGCGGCTTAGAGAGCTGGGAATGTTTAGCCTTACAAAAAGAAGACTGAGAGGGGATATGATAGCTAACTATGTATAAATATCTGAAAGGATGTCACATTGAAGAAGGGACTGGTTTGTTTTCCATGGCTTCAGAGACTAGGACTCGGGGCAATGGTTTCAAACTGCAGGAAAAGAGATTCAATTTAAACATTAGAAAGAATTTCATGACAGTTAGAGCTGTTCGGCAATGGAATATGCTGCCCCAAAGGAGGGTGGTGGAGTCTCCTTCTTTGGAGGTTTTTAAGAAGAGGCTGGATGGCCACCTGTCGGAAATAGACATGGGCACGGAGCGGCGAAATTCTCGTTTCTGTTTTCGGTTATCGTTGTCATTACGTAACGGGTAACGGTAACGAGAATTACTCCACTCCAGCTCGAACCCGACCCGATAAAGATAAATTGGATCTGATTTTTCGTTGTCGTTCATGGCATCGCGGCAATAGCGCGATGCCAAGCAGCACAGAAAAAAAGTTTTAAAAATTTAAAAAAAAAAACCCGATTCCCGGGCATAAAAGCAGGCGAAAATATGCCTGCCTCAGTGAGGGCACCTACCAGAGAGGGGTGGTTTCTGGGGGGTCCCCGGCCTTCCCCCCCTCCTGTCCTGGGCTGCTGGTAACAGGCTGGGGGGCCATCGTCATCGTCTCCATTTGCCATGCGGTGGGGGGGATCCAAAATGGCGACCACAATATTTATTTTTAAATCGTGGTCCAAAAACCCACCAAAGCACCACAGAAACATGTGAAAATTAGGTATTTTAAATGCCTGATTTTTTTATAGTAGCAGCAGTGGGTTTTTCTTGCAATAAAACATCTCCATTGATTTTATTTGATTTTATTTTTATTTTTATTTTTTTACACCTGCACAATGATGGGCTGGCCATGGGATGGGACCATGCAAATTTTTGGACCCATTCCACCAATCGCATGGCCAGGTTTTGACTGAGACTTCTGGATGTGCCAGAGGGCATAAAAAGCCCACTAACCCTAACCCTAACCCTAACCCCTACGCCAGTACACTTTCCTTCTTAGTGGGTCAGAGGCACCCAGAGGTGCAGCCCACTAACCCACCCTAACCTTAACCATAACCCTAAGCCTAGCCCTTACCCTAACCCCAACCCTAACCCAGATCCGTACGCAAGTACGCTTCCCTTCTTAGTGGGTCAGAGTAGAGGCACCCAAAGAGGTGCCTCCCAGCCAGAGCCCCCTACCCCTACCCCTAACCTGTACGCCAGTACGCCAGTATGCTTTCCTTCTTAGTGAGTCAGAGGCACCCAGAGAGGTGCCTCTGCCACTTACCCCCCAACCCTAACATAATGTAATGTATGGTACGCGGCGGCTACGCAAAACGCTTCCCTTCCCTTCTTAGTGGGTCAGACGTCAGAGGCACCTAGAGAGGTGCCTCCCAGAGCCCACCTACCCCAACCCCAACCCCAACACAAACGACAAATGACAAACGGAAATGACACATTTCTGAAAATGTCCGCGACAAACGGAAATGACCCAAAACGGACCCGTCCCGACAAACGACAACTTGAAATGTCATTTTTCCTGGTCGTGCCCATCTCTAGTCGGAAATATTGTGATGGGGTTCCTGCATGGCAGGGGGGTTGGACTAGATGGCCCTTGGGGTCTCTTCCAACTCTATGATTCTATGATTCTATGATTCTCTCCTAAATATTTTTTATGTCCACTGGCATTCCAATATCATTGTTTTGCCAGGATGATCATTGCACCTCATGATTTACAGCAGGCTTCCCCAAAACCCAGGCCTCCAGGTGCATGATTAGACAGCCAAACTCCCATTGTTCCCAGACAATCCAGGTCAATCGGATGGATGAGAGTTGTAGATCAACACATCTGGAGAGCAACAGCTCAAGACAGGCTGCTTTATAGAGGAGCATCAACAAAGCAAGCCCAAGGCAAATTGTTGCTCTTAGGAGCTTATGATCTGACCATTGGTGGTGGAGGAAGAGAACGAAGAGAACGGACAAGAGGCAAGGTATTCAGGTCAGCCCATACTGGACCAGACATGAGCCATACGTCACCCAGCACCCATTCAGTCAGTGGCTAATCAGATGCTTCTAGAGAAGTCCACAAGCAGAACGGCAACCTTCTGCTGGTAACAGAATCAGGATGATGGGACATAGTGTGATATCTAAGGCTCAATATTAACTTCACATTGTCAGCTTTTCGCCAAACACTTATCTAAGGAATGCAATAGCCTAGCCATAATAAGCCAAGTTAGAGGAGATTGGACAGCTACCATTGGACAATTGTTTCACGTGACCTCTGGAAACTGCTCGGAGCTGGGGAAAAGAGAAGTTTATTCTTAAGGCTATGAGAAAGTGATTTGCTTGGAATTTGGCTTCAAGATGTAGTCCGCTAGAGTTTAGACCTAGCTAGCCTAGGCATTGTAATTTCCACAGTATCTAAGCTAGTAAGAATATTTTCTTCATTATTTTCAGGCAATATTATATGATTGTATTTGATAAGCATTTTTATATTTTCCATTGATTTTCACTGATTTTTATGAGTTGTTTTTCATTTTTGTAACTTAGAATAGTGAATAAAGGGATTTCATTAATTTGATGCTCTCAGGCCTTTTGTTTTCTTTAAAGAACCCACAGGAACTCTGGTAAATTCTCTGCCAAAGACGCTCCTAACCCTGAGTTTCGTTAGCAACTCATATAGGGAGGCATCCTATAACTGATATGAGAGCCAGTGTGATGTCGTGGGTAGAGTTCTACTAAGATGTAAGATACTTGGGTTAAAAACTTCACTCTACCATGGAAACTCCCTGGGGTTGCAGGGATGGCAATCATAAACATTTCCATGATGGCAATTATAAACAGGGATGGCAATCATAAACATTTCCCTATTAGGGCCTGTACGGGAAAGAAGCGACTTGACAACACCTTGCTACATTACCTATTGCTGCTGATGCTGAATCATTTAAAAAAAGCCATCAAGACAAATAGTGAGGAACAGCCTTCTGTCCCATAAATATGCTTGCTTGCTTGTTGATTGATTGATTGATTGATTGATTGATTGATTGATTGATTGATTGATTGATTGATTGATTGATTGATTGATTGATTGATATACTGCCCATCTAGCTACTAGGCTAGTCCATGGGAACCCACATTGGTTTCCATCACTATATCGTATGCAGGAAATTATTTAACAAACAGCCTTTGAAAGGGAGACAAAATCATAAGAGGACAAGGTAACTTGGAACCAGGGTCGGATTAAGACCCTCAGAGGCCCTAGGCGCTTAAGATTTTGGTGCCCCCCATATATGTAATTCAAAATAAAAACAATACTAAACAATAAAATAAATTTTATTTATTACAATTCAACAAACCTCACAGTAGGATGGAAAATAATGTTTATTTTTGTATACCTCCACTTCCTATACATTTGAAAAACTTCCCCCTACTTTTTAGTCTTTGATCAGATCCTGAAAACTAAATCTTGCACAACACATCTGCTTCTATACTTAATAGAGACGAGGCATCCAGCCTGCCTTGTAGCATAGTTGTTTTGATGGGATTTTTAATATAATTCCACTGAGAAAATGAATGCTCAGCTGAACAATTTATGAACATTAATGTTAAAAAAACACAAAAGCCAATGTCTACATTTGGAAAGACACATTCAATATTGTCTTCTACAATTATTTTATAAAGTTCAGCAGAACTAGATCTTGTTTTTACATATTTGTTGCACTGGAACGTATGGCTGGAGCAAGGCAAGGCCAGACACACAGGCCAAAGCATAATTGCAGAAGATACTTGAATTGCTGAGGCAAGTCTGGGAGGGAGAACCACCCCTTAAATAGGCCTTAAGAACATAAGAAGAGCCATGCTGCATCAGACCAAGGGCCCATCTACTTGTTTCCTATATCTTACAGTGACAAATGCCTCTGGGAGCACAAGAGACTAGATCTCTG
Source organism: Phrynocephalus forsythii (assembly GCA_029282475.1). NCBI lineage: Eukaryota > Metazoa > Chordata > Lepidosauria > Squamata > Agamidae > Phrynocephalus > Phrynocephalus forsythii. The sequence continues at coordinate 13,041,371 of JAPFRF010000002.1, forward strand.
TCCCCTGATACCACTCCCCTGCATCTGGCCTTTGAAGTAGCCTGGTTTTAAGCCTGGAGATTACACATCTCCATCATGGTTTGTAATCCGGGATGGACTTTTCCTCCAGGAATCTGTCCAATCCCCTTTTGAAGGCATCCAGGCCAGATGCCATCACCACATCCTGTGGCAGGGAGTTCCACAGAGTAACAACACGATAGGTAAAAAAAAAATATTTTCTTTTGTCTGTTCTTACTCTCCCAGCACTTCAATTTGAGTGTATGTCCCCTAGTTCTGGTATTTTGAGAGAGGGAGAAGAGCTTCCCTCTATCCACTTTACTCATACCCTGCATTATTTTGTATGTCTCAATCATATCCCCCCTCAAGCGCCTTTTTTCCAGACTAAAGAGCCCCAAATGTTTTAGCCTTTCCTCATAAGGGAGGTGCCCCAGCCCAGTAATCATTTTAGTCACTCTCTTTTGCACCTTTTCCAGTTCCACTATGTCTTTCTTGAGATGCGGTGACCAGAATTGTACACAATACTCCAGGTGGGGCCTTACTATTGTTTTGTATAACGGCATTATAATGTTGGCTGTTTTATTTTCAATCCCCTTTTTGATAATCCCTAGCATGGAATTGGCCTTCTTCACCGCTGCCACACATTGGGGAGACACCTTCATGGAGCTGTCCACCAACACACCAAGATCTCTTTCCTGATCCGTCACGGATAACTCAGAGCCCATGAGTTGATAGATGAAGTTTGGATTTTTTGCCCCAATATGCATTACTTTACATTTGGTTACATTAAAACGCATTTGCCATTTCTCAGCCCACTCCCCCAGTTTGGAGAGATCCTTCTGGAGCTCTTCACAATCTTCTCTGGTTTTTACCACACGGAAAAGTTTTGTGTCATCGGCAAACTTGGCCACCTCACTGTTTATCCCTGTCTCCAGGTCATTTATGAACAGATTGAAAAGCACCGGTCCCAGGACAGAGCCCTGGGGCACACCGCTTTTCACCTCTCTCCATTGTGGAAAGTTTCCCTTTGACACCTACTCTTTGTTTCCGGGATCTCAACCAGTTCTCAGTCCATAAGAGGACCTGCCCTCTTATCCCCTGACTGTGCAATTTTCTCAGCAGCCTTTGGTGAGGGACTGTGGCAAAGGCCTTCCCTCCTGGCTTCCAGGTGGGCCTCATGAGTGGCCTAGTAGCTGCTGCTCAGGGCAGGTCCTGAGCCTGCAACCACCAGGCAATTCCTGGGTCAGGCTGGCCCTTATCCTGAAGTTACCAGGACCATGTAGCCCATATCCTGACACAAAGTTCCAATGTTAGCACGTGTGCTGTTGCGTGTTTGCACCGCTGGATGCTGAGTGAGCTACTAGCACCCCTGCACAGTCTCATTCTCCATGGACAACTGACTGCATACAAAGTTTTCCCTGCTTTTGTTTATCTGTGTGCGGGGGGTCCCTTTGATGTCATAACCCTTCGTGTAGGTCTACACTGTCTAAGTGCTCCTGCTATTATTGTATATATTTATATGTAATCTTTTCATTTAATGTGTGTGTGTGGGGGGGGGGCTTTTTGCAGATCCTGGTTCAGCTGTACCATTTGCAGTATTGCACCATATGGCCCATGGCCCATGGAAAATGCAGCTATGGAAAATTTCTGTGGTGCCCCCTCTTCCCTTGATGCCCCTAAGTATGTGCTTATTGTGTTTAATTGTTAATTCAAGGTGCTGACCTTAACCTTCAGAGCACAAAACGGCCTGGGTCTTAGTTACCACAAAAATTGAATATTGCAGTATGAACCGGCTCAGGTGCTAAGGTCATCAGGAGAGGCCCATCTCTCCATCCCACCTCACAGGTGAGGCTCATAAGAACACATGAAAAAGCCTTCTCTGTTGCTGTTCCCAGACTTTGGAACTCCCTCCCACTTGGAGGCCAGGACTGGCCCGTCTCTGCTATCTTTCCGGAAACAGGCAAAGACCTTTATCTTCAGGCAAGCTTTCCCTAAATGAGGGACTACCTACTATGTGACTTTATAGGGATAGCCACCATACAAGATTGCATTGATTGATTTCATGAGAACACTAGTGTTTTCCGTGATGCTTTTTACCCCTCATAATGGGTTTTTCTTTTCTTCTTGCGTGCTCTTTGTAGCTCTAATGTTACCTTTTTTAATGTTCTAAGATGCCTGTTCGAATTCCCTGTTCTGAACTTGAATATGTGTTAAATGTTCTGGTCTGTATATTGTCCTTCCTTAGTGTAAGCCACCTTGGGTCCTTTTCCAAGGAGAGAGGTGGGGTAAAAATATTGAAAAATAAATAAATAAAAGTAAATAAATCCACCCCTGCTTGGAACATACACATATTGGTCATTTAAGCAATCAAGGAGCAAAGGGTGAAGACGCCTCAAACTCCCTTCTTCAGTCTCACTTCTTCAGATACACAATACTAAAAGCAGGCTTGATTCTGCGAGAGCAAATCCTTAGGTGGTCAAAAGAGCATCGCCGTTCACAAATGGGTTAGAGTTAGGGTTAGGGTTAGCGCACACAATGATTTTGAGAATGAAACTGGAAAAGCCGCTCCAGGACATGTGAAGGAACCTAGAAGCTCCAGAATGCAGATGGATCTATGAGGAGGATGGAAGATGCTGTCAGAGTAAAAATGGAATGGGGGATATTGAGGGAAAGGGACGCATTTCAGCCAAACCTCTGTGAGCATCTCAGGACAAGGCCTTTTGTTGCAGGTGCCGCTTGTGAACATATCAAACTGAACTCTCTTATTCCCTTCCCCTTTAGCCTCTTAATACCCCGCTCCTTCCATCTGCTCTCTTCCATCACCCTCTCCCCCACCCCCATACACATTCTGTACTGACAGGCCAGCATTCTTTAAATTATTCAGCCATTCGTTGTACATGAGCTGCAGCAAAACCATCCTCTCTGTGATCATCTCATTCATTGGTCCCTGCTGAAGCTGTTTGGAACAAAATTATGCCGGGGGCAAGTGGGCAGGTGGCAGAGGCCCTTGCCAGTGGCTGGCCTGGCCTTGAAGGACCAAAACGGAGGTGATGCCCTGGAGCAGAATTTAATTAAATGTGAAAGAGGCGACGACCCACAGGTTGACAAGACTACTATTATCAGTCCACAAATATATATGACATGCTTTCAACTTAGCATTTCTGCATGGCTTAAAACACCATGCCTTTCCCCTGCCCTCCCCCTTTATAACCATCTAGTAATCGAAGGAATGCATCTGGAAAATTCCAAAACCTTTTTTTAAAGGAAGAATCTACTTATTTTCAGGTCCTTCATTGGCTGCGTGCACCTGAATCTCAGAAAGGTGATTTAGGGCTCAGTCAGACAGGCATTTGTCCTGGGGGGTTGTTCCACTGCAGCGGCAGCGTGATTCACTATGTTTTGTCCAGCAATCCCACACTGTATTTGCTGGAGTGAACCAGACTGTCCCCAGAACACTCCTCTCTCTCATCTTTCTGAGCTCCTATCAGAGGGTTCTATTTTGGGGGTGCAGAAAGGATTGTTCTGATTTGGTCCATTTCCTGTGTGTGATCACTGTGAACAGCCACTTCGAGATACCGACAAAATGGACGCTTCCTCTGTTCCTCAGCACAGGGGCAAGGGAAGTGAAGTTTCTTTTAAGACCATTGCTGACATGTTACATCACTTTGAAAAAAAAAAAGAGAGAGAGAACAGCTGGTGTTTTCTTTGGCTTTTCTTAAAGGACCAGTCAATAAACTGCCCGTAGTCTCTTGATTGGCCCTTCAGACAAGGGATGTAGCCAGCGTGCCTTCTCATTTTCTTCCTGGCTGCCCAGGTCTCTTTCACAAGCATGTGAGAATGACTTGTTTTGTTGTGACCAAAACAGTCACAAGCAGATGCACAGGAGAGGAAAAGCCCTGTGCAGGGGAGGGGCTAGAGGCATGCGTGCAGGCGCACATGGGCACCTGAGAGGGCACCTTGGATGCAGCACATGCTTTGGCATGCTTAACTGGTATTGTTAGAATCAGAATCAGAATCCTTTTATTGGCCAAGTGTGGTTGGACACACCCAGAATTTGTTTTGGTAAAATATGCTCTCCATATATAAAAGGAAATATAAGAATCATATAGTCAACAATAAAAACACAGTACAACAACACAATATAACCTATTATTAAAAAAGGAAGAAAAGAAGTAAAGGAAGAAAAGAAGTAAAAATTAATTATTCAACATTTTGATAGCACTTGGAAAGAAACTATCTTATATCTAGTTGTCCTAGTGTGCAATGCCCAAAACGTCGCACTGAGGGTAACAATTGAAACAGATTATGTCCAGGATGTGTGGAATCTGTATATATTTTCATCGCCCTCTTTTTAGCTCGTGTGGTATACAATTCCACAATAGATGGCAAATTAGTAATAATAATTTTTTCTGCAGTTCCAATTATCCTTTGAAGTCTATATCTGTCATGCTTAGGCGCAGAACTAAACCAGACAGTCATAGAGGAACAGATGTTAGAAATATACCAGCTAAAATCCTATTGCTTAGCATAATCAGTCCCACTAGAGTAGACAGATCTAATAAACGGAACTTATGGAGGACTTGAATGAATGGAGCCTATGAAGGATTTGACTCACTAAATCCCCACTGATTCAATGGACCTGATCCAGTGTCACCTACTTCACTTAGCAACAGGGCTTCAGCCCTTGCCTCCAACTCCTGCCCCCAGATTGTTCAATAAATTGTTTGAGGATCCATGAGCTCTCTTGTAAATCCTGTTGGTTTGAAGATCTGCTAGGCTAGCACTCAAATCCAGGCCAATCAAATTAATGGGACATCTGTTAGTTGTGACTTAAGTTTCAAATCACATGTTAAGAAAAAGTGGAAAAAAGTTTTACGGGATGTTTAATTTCAGGCTTTTCCCTCTCCTATTGTGAATGTTTCTTATTTTTAATTTAATAAATAATATGGCCATTATACATTTTCTGTTACATTCTGTCCTGAGATAGCACAATAATCTTTTCTAGGGCAAGGACCAAACATTTATTTTCAGTTTGGAGGACATCTGAATAAGTTCCCTACTGTGAGAAACACTGTCCCATCCCTGCCCATTGAAGCTTTTCTTTCTTCCCATTACCTTCCCCCAAAAAAAAAAACACACCGGTCATTTCTGCAGGGAAAGCCTCAAGGGTTGAGCAGCCCATTTATTTATTTATTTATTTATTTTTATTTATTTATTTATTTATTTATTTATTTATACCACTCCATTTATAGCTGCACGGCTACTCTGGGCATCTGAGAAGTGCTTTCCCCCACCAGCACAATTTCTGCAAAAGGATGGCTCAGATTTCTGCAAAAACAAACAAAAAAGCAAAGAGGAGAGGCAATTTTGGAAAGGTGGAGATGAAAGGGGAAATAGCAGGGGGTGTTGGTGGAGGGGGAGAACCCAAACTGCAAAGGAAACCAGAGCGGGGCAGGGACTCTGCTCAGCTCATTCACTGGTGTCTGTTTGGGTTCTCCCCCCCCCACTGCTTCCCTTCCTTTCCGCCGGGATTTGTTCATTTTGTTAATGTGGGGTTCAAAAAGTAGGGGGGTCTGGTACATGGCGGGGTCCAGGGCTGGTGCCAGGCTTTTTTGTGCCCTAGGCAAGACTAACTACTTGCACACACCCAGACCAATTTTCAAAAACAGACAAATTGTAGGAAAATGTGCCTCTCTCAGGTCAGTTTTGAACCCCCTCTCAGGTCTGTGCTCTAGGCGGTCACCTAGTTCACCTAGTGGTAGCTCCAGCCCTGGTGAAGTCTTATACACAGAAAAACACAATAATTGGAAATAAGCACCCACTGAACTATGTGCGACCTACTTCTGATTAGAAATAGATCAGATTATGCTATGATCCTCTGATTCCACCCTCCCCAACAAGCAAGCAAGCAAAAACAAACAATCTTTGGGTCTGTTTTAAAATGCAGCCTCTGTATGGGATTTTGATAAAACAGGCTTCTCCTTTTTTGATTAAAGAGAAAACTAATAGTTGCAAGTTAAAATAGGATGTCATGGAATACTGCAATAATATTTTTAACAAGCCTGCCCTTTTGCCTCCATCTCTCAAGTAATAGATCTACAGGTGGAATGATTTACTCAGTCTGCAAAAGCATGTACTGTATCTTTAGGCAGCTATGCAGCTCCTACCCTGTATAAGGCTAACCTTCAGCAACTGGCAAACACGAATGCCTTTTTTATATAGCAGCAGAATCTTCCAAAATTCAGCAAGCATAAGAACAAGGCTTTATTGAAGGGTGAAATTAAATGATGGTTGTTACAATTCTCTTATCTCACATGGGATGGCACGAGGTTTCCCTCACCCTTAACATGTAAATGAAACAGAAAGCTAATTTTGAGGTGAGTGAAAGGCCCGATATGTATTTGTTCTGTGGTCCTTGTTATGTTGTTATAGGAACCCTACGAATTACTGACTTGAGCCAGGTCTTGCTTGGTAAAGGCTGCGTGGTTACTTTAGGGCAGTGGTGGTGAACCTTCAGCACTCTGGATGTTTTGGATCACAACTCATAAGAACATAAGAAGAGCCATGCTGGATCAGGCCAAGAAAGGCCCACCTAGTCCAGCTTCCTGAATCTTACAGTGGCCCCACCAGATGCCCCTGGGAGCGCACGAAACTAGATATCTGTCTCCTGATACCACTCCTCTGCATCTGGCCCTTGAAGTACCCTGGTTTTAAGCCTGGAGATTACACATCTCCATCATGGTTTGTAACCTGTGATGGACTTTTCCTCCAGGAATCTGTCCAATCCCCTTTTGAAGGCATCTAGGCCAGATGCCATCACCCACATCCTTTGTCATTGGCAAGACAGGATTGGGCCCCAAGATGCTTTTGGGAGTTGTCTCCTGATACCACTCCCCTGCTTCTGGCCCTTGAACATCTGGTTTAAACCCTGGAGGTTACAAATCATGGTTTGGACAACTTTTCCTCTGAATTGTCCAATCCCCTTTGGGCATCAGGCCAGATGCCATCACTGGCATCCTGTATAAGAACATAAGAACATTTGGATCAACAGCCTCTAGTCATTTGTCCCAGTGGGTGTTATCCTTTGGGAAATCTTGTCTTTCCATGGGCCCTTGAAGCAAATTTTGTCTTTTCGAGTGGTTTGTAACCTGTGATGGACTTTTCCTCCAGGAATCTGTCCAATTTTTTGATCTAGCAGATCACATCACCCATCCTTTGTCATTGGCAGCCTGTGGGAGTTGTGGTCTAAAACATCTGGAGGGGCAAAGTTTGGACAACCCCTGCTTTAGGGAATCAACCTGTCTCATGTCTGGCTTTCCTCTTTTCCAACAGCCTTCCATTTGTCCCAGTGGTGTTATCCTTCCCAGCAAATCTTGGTTTTCCATGGCATGCAAATTTTGTCCTTTTAGTGCTAGTGAGAGCTCAAGCTTGATTTTATCTAGCAGTCACTTATTTTTCCTGCAGCCTGTGGCAGCTGTAAAGCCTTTGCCCTGCATGTCTTTTTGAACAGCCTGTCAGGCCATTCTGCTTCCTTTGGTCCCCACCTTCCCCCTTTTGCCCCATGTTTTTTTGAACAGGCTCCCTGTGCTTCCTTTGGTCCCCACCTTCCTTCTTTCCTCCCTACCATGGTCCCCACCTCCCTCCCTCCCTCCCTTCCTTGTTCCACACCTCCCTTCCTTCCTCGCTCCCTTCCTTGTTCTCCAAATTCTTTCCTTCCTCTCTTGGTTTCCACCTCCCTCCCACCCTCGGTTCCCACCTTCCTTCCTTCCTTCCTTCCTTCCTTCCTTCCTTCCTCCCTCCCTCCCTCCCTTCCTTGTTCCCCACCTTCCTTCCTTCCTTCCTTCCTTCCTTCCTTCCTTCCTTCCTTCCTTCCTTCCTTCCTTCCTTCCTTCCTTCCTTCCTTCCTTCCTTCCTTCCTTCCTTCTTTCCTTCCTTCCTTCCTTCCTTCCTTCCTTCCTTCCTTCCTTCCTTCCTTCCTTCCTTCCTCTCTTAGTTTCCACCTCCCTCCCTTCCTTCCTTGTTCCCCACCTTCCTTCCTTCCTTCCTTCCTTCCTTCCTCTCTTGGTTTCCACCTCCCTCCCTTAGTTCCCACCTTCCTTCCTGTGGGTGGGGTTACAAAGGGTCAGTGGGTGGGGCTTATGGGTCAGTGGGTGGGGCTTGCAGTGGGGTGGCAAGGTCGGGGAGCAACAGGCCCCTGACACATTCTCAGCCACCAAATCTGGCCCTCCTTACAAAAAGTTTGGGCACCCCTGTTCTAATGCCACATTTTGAATGGATTGATTCCCCCCCCCCGGGGTCAGTTTCTTCACTGTCAACTGTTCACATCTATCCATAGTCGCTGGGACCGGAACACTACAGTCCAGATGGTCTTGGCCTTGGTCTCCAGTGAAGCCTCTTTACTCTCGAGGGTTTCTATTTTCTGTATAACTACCTTTCCAAGTCTCAGCCTTCTTCTAATTTCTTGGCTGTAGTCTTGGGTTGAATGTCACTATGGTGATTTTAATAAAACTCATGCAACTTTGTCTTTTTATAAATTTCCCATTTTGTACTATGGTGTTACTGTTAAAATGATATTAACGTAAGATACAAAAGTAGTTTAATTTTAAGGTTTTTAACAATGGCATAATAATGCAAATAAGGATGGAAAATACCATGACTATAAACATGCTATAAGAAAGGCAGCATTTAATTTCTCCTTGCAGAACCTAAAGGCACACATGGGATAGATTTATTTCATGACTGGGAAACTGGCACAGTATTTGATATTAGGAGTAGAGATGGGCACGAAACAAGCAATTTTTCGTTTTCATTTTCGGTTTTTCATTTTGTTATGTAACAAAATGAAAAACGAATTTTGTCTCCCAAATGAAACGAAACAAACCAAAACAGAAATTTTGTCATGTGTTTCGTTTTCATTGCGGCAAATACATTGAACTGTAATGAATGCTAACGAAATAGCAATTTTTCATTTTTGTTTTTGTTTTCATTTCATTATGTAACGAAACGAAAACGAATTTTTTTGCAAAAAAATTCACGAAAAATTAAAACGAACCAAAACGGACCCCCTAAACGACAAACGACAAACGAAACACCATTTTTGAGTCATGCCCATCTCTAATTAGGAGCTTTGTGGTGCGGCGGTCAAACTGCAATTCTATAGTCAAGACTCTCTGCTCATGACCTGATCTTGGTCCTGACAATTTCGGGTAACTGGCTTGAGGCTGACTCAGCCTTCTTTTCTTCTGAAGTTGGTAAATTGAGTGCCCAGTTCATTGCTGGATGGAGGGCAATGTGTAGCCTGTGTGATTAAATCACAAACCATTCACAGGGAGGTTTAAGTTCTATGGAATGGCAGATAAGTATCACAGGTTTTTTTAATTTTTTTTTTCTTTCCCTTTAATATTTTGCAAATTATCTTGTGCAATTGTGCAACGTGAGGTCTGGAAACTCCCTTTATTACTTTTGTGTCTTTTACACTTCATAAAAGGTAAGAAGCAAATTGCTTGTCAAGGCTTCTGGCTTTAAAGAATTGGCATGCATGTAGTTCATCAGCCTTCTGTTCGATGCCTGACTTGGATTACTTGTGTAATTGGGCACTGATTCACAATGACATCAAATAAAGCAAAGTTTCTCCTCAATAGAGTATCTGCTGATCTCATGTTATATGCTGTCAAGTCAGACCCAACTTACAGAAATGCTAATAAGATTTTCAAGGTAACAAATTCGAGAAGCATTTTGTCTTCTAGGAATTTTCATGGCCAAGAGATGCTCTTCCCCCCTTTTTTTAGTCTAGTGCCAACCAGCTGGACCGCAGGGCCAGCTCATTGGCACTTATTTTTATTATTTATTTTGACCAGCACCAAGATCGGCACTTGTCAAAATAAATAATAAATGAAAACAAAAAGGAACAAAATGAAAATTTCCGTTTTGTTTCATTTTGTTATTTTTTAAAGGGCAGTTCATTTTTGTTTCATTCTGTAACAAAAGGAAAAATGAAAAAAAAGAAAATTCATTTCGTGCCCATCTCTAAAGGTCACACAAGAAAACTTGAAACAGAAACAGCCTGTTGTATTCAATAAATGTTATTTTACTTTATTAGCATGACAACTCGACTGGGACTTGGTTATTTCAACTGGGTACTGTGGTCCCCCGCCCTTTCACGGTTCATGTACTGCAGTCCTGAAAGGCATTTACCCCCCCATGCGGGAGTGGCACACCATGCTGGGGCTCCAGCTGATTGGCACTGGGGTGGGGGAGAAAAACCTTTATTTCCCCACTCCAGCACCAATCAGCTGGAGCCCCAGTATGGTGCACTCGTCCCCACGCCCAGGGCTCAGGAGAAGCAGCACGCAATGTTTAAAATGCCTTTCAGCAATGGAGCCAAGCCCTTGGCTCCATTGCTGAAAGGCATTTTAAACATTGCACACTGCCCCCCGGATCCCCCCGACCTGCATCCGCATATTGTGAATTTTCAATCATTGCGGGTTGGGTGGGTCCCTAACGCCTGCAATAGATGGGGGGTTACTGTAACCCTAAATGGTGGCAGTGAGAATAAAAAGAAGATGTCAATGGTCTGTGAAACAACTGGGGGCTCTCTATGGTACCACTGCAGGGTCCCTTCCAAATCTGCTATTCAAAGGTCATTGTTGTTGTTGTTGTTGTTGTTGTTTTGTTGTTGTTGTTGTTGTTGTTGTTGTTGTTGTTGTTGTTGTTGTTGTTGTTGTTGTTGTTGTTGTTGTTGTTGTTGTTGTTGTTGTTTCTGGCACATTTAACAAACTTGCACACAATATTAAATGCTGACTGTTCCACGTTGGTTTTTCCAATCAAGAAAAGCCAAAAGGGGGCAGAAATGATATTTGGCGCAGGAGGGGAAGCATTTTCAAGAAACAGAGAGTCTGGCGTGTAGGTTAATGTCGCTTACAGTCTGTCAGTTGATCATGACAACAAGAAAAGAAGATCCAAAGTGATAGAAAGCCAGCTGCAATTCCCTTCCCGTGGTTACACTTGGACCTAGAGGCTGAACGCTGTAACAATGGAGTGCAGAACACTGCTGGTTATAAATTACCCAGCTTTCTCAGATAACACCTGCATCCCAGAAGCAGCTGTTCCTTCCCTATAAGAGCCACAAATAATTGTCTGAATCATGGGACAGCAAAAATCATGCTTTCTATATGCAAGCATGCAGAAACCCAAAGCTGTACTGCTGATGATATTGCTTTTGCTCAGTGTCCTGAAGTGACAAATGAGATGGGAGGGTTTTGTACCACAGGTCATAGTTGTAGAGTACTTAGAATTTTTCTTTCTTTCCTGTGTTATGAACTAATTGTTTGGGTAACTCTTGAGAAGTGAAGTTATTTTTAGAAATTAAGAACTGTGATGGCAACTATTTTCAACAAATTTGGAACTATAACGATAACCAATTAGTAATTTTAAAGTACAAGTACTTACCAAACTCAGAGGCATTTAATAAGATTATTTGGGATCTGGCAATCCCATGAGCAGAACATCTCTCTCCCTACAGTACTTTAAAATTCTATGTCATTGACTGAGGAACAGGGTGAGTTTGAATCCCCACCTCCCTTTCAGATAAGGAGCCTCCCCATTCCAGGAACAGCAAGTCTGGATCTCAACGTGGCCGTGGCTGGGCATTTGACATTAAGGGCAGCTTCGATATCTATCGTTGCCTTCCTCAGGATGCCACAAAATCAGAGCAAAACTGGCCATTCAACACGGCTGGCCCCCACAAAAACACCTGCACCTGTTTTCCACACATAGACATTTTGTCTTTTCCCTGAAAAGTGGAAGATAACTCCTGAAAAGATGGAGAAACACTTTGTAAAAGTTATCCTTTGATTGTAGCTCGTCTCCTCCTGCTGATTAATGCTTTTTTGCTTGCTGCCCTCAGTAGTGACACCATCAGGGCCCAATTGTTGTGGCACTGCAACATGGTCGGCCTCCAACACTTTTTGGTTCCCCTCCTCCTCCTTCTGCAAGTGCACTCTCCTTCCCTGCTTCTGGGCCTCTGCCAGGAAAGCCACGCTGGTGAACATCTCCTGAATCGATCTCTCAGCTTCCACAGGATGAGTTTGAGCTGTTTGCGTAGAAACGGGAGAGAAATGCACATGCGTGGGTTTCTTTCAAATGTGAATTTGTGCCTCAGCAAACCTATTTGTGAAAAGGTGGGCAATCCATGTATGGTCCAGTCTCTGCATATGGCTTTAAAAAAATCTACTTCAAATACATATACAAATAAATCCCACCAGCGACAAATGGACAAGGTGCTTTCAGCCCTGTTCAGGCATTCCTATCAGAAAATGCTGACCTGTGACTGTGGTGGAAGAACATGGTCTTTGGGAGTCCAAAGAGAAGAGTTTTGGCTGCCCAACGGAGGCTCTCCTTGCGAAATGGAGCCCTGGGAAATGGTGGCCCACTTCACATAGAATTGCCCTTAAAGAGAGCAGGAGCCCTCTGGTCTGGACTCTTTGCTCTCCACGAGGGTTGAGGTTGAGGAAACTGGAGATAGAGGGTGAAAAGGCTAGAATGTGTCCCCTCAAAGTGTGTCGTTTGCATATCCCCCAATACAAATGGATGAAAACAGAGGCGTAGCTAGGGTTTTCAGGACATGGGGACAAAATCAATTTTCGTGCCCCCAAGGGATGGGATGGGGTAAGGTGCCATGTAGAGGGGCAGTGGTGCCCAGGGAGCCCTCCACGCCAGCCCTGGCAAGTCATTTGTGACACTCCTCTCCGTGGCTCCTGGGCGGGGAGCTGTTTGGCACCCAATTTGGTGCCCCCAGATGCTGCACCCGGGGACAGATGTCCCCCCTTGCACCTCCATAACTACACCACTGGGTGAAAAGGATCTTAAGAAAAATGTGCTTTAAAAAGTGAGAAGAAGTACTTGTATATATTTGTGATACATTTCCCTCCACACCTGAATTTTATTGCAGAAGTGGGGAGAGTCTTAATCCAACATGGGGCGTAGACAGGATGAGAGGGCTGATGGGGTTTTGAAAAATGCAACCACAATGAACTTGATAGGTATTCACATCCTTCTCTGTGTTGTGAAGCATGGAAATTAGAAGGAGGACATAACAGCAGGAGAATTCTGATACACTTATAGGACTTGACTAAGTGTCTCTCTTGTATTGTTTTCAATGGCACTTGAGCCTTGTTCAGGCATTCCAAGATATGACATAAAGAGGAACAGAGAAGGGCACCTACGTCCACCTTCTCTCTTGTCATTTTGCTCACACGAGTAGAAAGGTATCTAAGGAGGAGTACAGTCCCCTCAATGTGTGATTCTGTAGGTGAACAAGAACTCAGATTTTCCAAGGTTCTTGCCTGCATATGCCACGCAGCCTAGGCACAAGAGTAAATGTCTTGTCAGATACATCACCAGGCAAATGGACCATGCGTTGTGGGGAGAGAAGGGCTTACCCTGCCCCGTCTGTGGTGATGACACAAGATTTCAGTAAGGCAGAATAGGGCATTACTCTGAAATCAATGTCTATAGTACTGCAGCCTTCAGTTTAGGTAGGCTCAAAAGTTTTGGAAGCGCTCTTACACTCTGGGAAGGGCCCCTTCCACTTGTAGGTGTAGGGCCACAATTGGGGTGGCAAGTGGAGCATGTGCCCTAGGTGTTGCCCTGTGGGGGGGCACACCCAAATGACCACATGGTATTTGCACTTCTTACTATTCTGCTCCCCCTGTGTGTGCGTGCATGCACAGAATTTATGTTTGTCCCAGATGACACAGACTCTTATTGTGGGCCTGTGTAGGTGGGTCTGAAGGCAGCATGGAGATGACCTCAAACCCCACCCTCCCCATTCAGCATGGTAATTAATTGCACATGGGGGGGTTAATGAGAGTTATCTAATATGTGTGGACCACCCCAGGTGTGGGACGGCTCATGTCAATGGACCAATGGCCTGAGACTGGCATAAAGCAGGGGGCTAATGCCGTTCTCATTTGCTGTCTTCCTTCTACAGATTATGTACCTGTATTGTAAGACATTATCAGATGGATTGGATTTTACTTACACTCTGTAATATCCCTGAATCCCTGGTCTGGTCAGGAACCCATTGGTTTGTCACACCTTGACTCTTGTCGATTAAATCATAACCTCTCAAATGTATTACAAAGCTGGGTTAACCTTCCTTACCCAGACCTGATAAATAGTTATGGCATGGAGAGCATAACATCTACACAATCCTGCCCGTCATTTCAGGTCTAACAATAAAGCCCAATTCTTAGTGTGTGACTCAAAAATTGCCAATTTCACACTTGATTTTCCACCTGCTCTGTTTGGCAGCTTTCATGCCTCTTCCTTGTCTTCGCGCATTGTGGAAATGGGGACAAATTAGACCATACCCTTAATAACTCCATGCTATGCATGTCCATGGGTGAGTGTGTTTAACAGATACAATGAAAATATAAGCTGCACCTGCATCGTACTCTAGCTTGATTAGATTAGCCTTCTGGATCAATCATTCTCAACTTGGACCCCTCCTCCCCCTCTTCCCCCTTATAGTGATACTTTCCTAGCAGATTCAAGTGCAAATAGCTGGGACCATCCTCTGTCTTTTTCTTAACTGGAATAAAAGATTATGCCCCCCCCCCCAAATTAAATAATATATATGCTTGCCTAAAAAAAAAATCTCCCCCAAATCCTTTGATAAATGATGGAACAATATGACACAAGTGCCAGCAGCATCAAAACCTCCACAAATTTTAACCCCCCCTCCAATGCTCCAACTGCCCATTCATTTGCATGAGACACCATCCTCTTGTTTTATTAACTCCAGCAGCAAAAAAGGGTTTCCTACCATCCCCATGCTAATGATCCTCAGATCTGTGGGAGGGATCGCATTAGTCATACTGACAATTTTCAATTTCCCCCCTTAAACATCCTTGGACCAGCTCTTCCAATTTGTTCATGGCAGGGACTGCAGCGCTGGCTTCGGTTTTCACTTCAGCGGTGTGCGGGTGTGACTACACTGTGAGGAAAATGCAAATTCATTTCCATTCACTGTGAAGTCACACTGGGGCATTCAAGTCTGTTCAATTTAAGCGGCCAAATAGGGAGAGAGGAGAAAAGCCTTGTTTACTGCTTGTTTGCAGCTCTCCTGAAGCCCTGTAGGGGGCAGAGCGAAAAGGATCTCCCTTAATTCTTGCTGAGGGAGAGCAGCTCTGGGGAAAAAATAAAAATAAAAGTTCCACCTTCATGAAGCAAGGGGGAACTTGCTTGAAGCACCACAACAGCACTACGGGTGGGTGTGCACACTGCTGCTCCTCTTCCCCCCCCCAAAATAACACAGCTGAACTGATGCAAAGGGCTTCTTTAAACAAAAAAGTAGAAGCCCTAGTAATGAAGGCGGGAAACCAAAGATGGGGGAAAGAGCTCTGGGCTGCCTTGCATTTCCTTTTAGTGTCATGTGATCAATGGGAGAAAATGTGAATCAGCCCATAGTATTTTCCACATTATAATCAGTAATGTTTGTCCCCAGACTTTTTGGTCAAGAGGATGGAAGGAGAGACAGAAGACAGAAAAAGGAGGGAAATACAAAGAGTAGAAGAGTATCCTCTTTGTGTATTTACTTGGAAACACATCCTGCATTTCTTCCAGTATAGAAATCTGAATCTCTCCAGCGGAGGTGAAATGCAGGCTGTATTAAATGGAGAGTCAGTGTGCGACAGTGAATCGAGACAGTGACAGACCAGATAGCAGACGTTACACAGGCCAGCGGTTGTCTCATTGTTGTCAACAGGGATTTTCACTGGCCCAGTGGGTCAGTGAACGTCAATCACAGGTAAGGTAAGCATAATGGCAGTCGTGGGTAAAAATTATGGTTGTCCCATCCCTTAGACCAGCGTTAGGTCCAATAATCTGTTCTTGGAAGACTATACTTACTCAGCACAGACCAATATACTATGTGCAACAAGGTTATAAGCAACTCATTGGAGCATTTAGAGGTTTAAATGAAATATCCATATGGGTTTCAAATACAGTGATACCTTGGTTTACGAGCATAGTCTGTTCTGGAAACATGGTTGTAAACCAAAATGCTTCTCTCTCTCTCTCTCTCTCTCTCTCTCTCTCTCTCTCTCTCTCTCTCTCTCTGTGTGTGTGTGTGTGTGTGTGTGTGTGTGTGTGTGTGTGTGCGTGCGTGCGTGCATGCATGTGTGTGTGTGTGTGTATGTGAGATGTGGTTCAGTTGTGACCAACACTTCATGACCCATGTGAAAGCAAGTCTCCCCATAAGAAATAATGGAAACTCAGATGATTCATTCTGGGGCCCCATAAACCACATACTGTGCACACAAAATGCCAACACTCACAACAAAAGTCAACATCTGCACCATGGTTTAGGTACCTGGGCTGTGGAGTCTGCTCTGCTTGGGACTAACAAGTCAATTTTACTCTGTTTTGTAACGTGGCAATAATGAAATGCAAGTTGGAGCCATAAGCTTGACTAGCTGCCCCATGAGTAGACATGGTTTGAAAAATAAGGGTGTTGGAAACAAATTAAATACAAATAAAAATAAAAGCATAGCCCTAACCTGCACTCTTCTTTGAAAACATTTCTGGCTTGTGCAAAGGAAATCTGCCTTCTCTCTCCTCGCCCTCCTTTTGAGATTTGCCTGAGATGGAATATTCCAGGCAATCACCCACAATCCAACAGGGAGAAAGAGAGAGAGAGAGAGAGAGAGAGAGAGAGAGAGAGAGAGAGAGAGAGAGAGAGAGAGAGAGAGAGAGAGAGGATTGGCTCAGTTGTGATCATGTGACCTTCTCCAGTGCTTGTATTGCAAGACATTTGCTTGTTGATCAAGGCAAAATTTAGAAGAAATGCTTGCTTGCCTTGTAAAATGCTCTTAAACCAAAGTATTTTTAAACCAAGGTATTACTGTAGGTATGGTTTCTTTGGAGCTCCAGCTATATTGGATGGAGAAAGTTGTTAGGTCCAAGACGTTATGCTGCTGCTGACTCTTTGCTTTGTCAAAATATTGGCTTTTAAAGCCTTCTTATTTTAACTTGTTTGGTAGAGACAGACTTCCTTTGCCAAAACAGATTGATGTATTTCTCTGATTGGAAAAGCACGCAGGAAATTCCAAAAGAGAAGGAACCTTTGGCTTAAAACCAAAAATGCTACAGTTGCATATATACCCCCTACATCACCGAAAATCAGACTGCACATCAAGCACCCTTCCATCTTCACTCAAAAATTGGACACATGATATTCTTGAACCTTAAGTTCCATCCCAGACACCTACAGGAAGAACATACCACATTGTGCTTCCACAAAGACAAAATCCTTCTCCTCCACTGTGACTCAGCCCATTCATAAAACACAGCTAGAATTGCTTCCACATATATGGATCAGTTAGACTGCACAAATGACAGCTATGCACCTGCAGATACGATACGACCACACTGCAAATCTGTGATTTGGTAACACTGATGCTATCAAAGCCTGTTTTTCATTTTTTGACCATTCCGCCATATTAATATTCTACTGTAGGGTAGGTAGTGAGATCACACTAATAGTATGCATTACAGTGGTGTTCTCACCCTTGGAGGTCCCGTTGGTGCCTACCATGATCTCGCTTCGATGCCAAGTTGAAACCTGGCCATTTATCGAAGCTTTTGAGGCTTAGGGATCATAGTTTAGGTTTTGATGGTCATATGTTACGTTTTGACATTTTCGCCCTTGTATTATACGTTTTTTCAACTGCTTCATTTGTTTCCTAGATCCCTTTGTGGGCCCCCTGCCCCTGCTCTGCAGCATCAGTATATATAATGGGGGTTCCTACAAAACCAGCAGCTATTGAGGGACAGAGCCCTGCCAAGCCTCTCTGCCTGTCCAAACGCTTTGTGTAAATGCCCTGATCCAGCTCAGAAACTCTGTTAACATGGGGGTGGGTGGGAGAGAACCATCACCCCAAAGCCATTAGCGCACACAATCACAGAGGATTTTAAAAAATGAAATGGAAATCAATCCATCTGTAAAAAGGGAACAGCAATCAGAATAAATGCTTTCCCAATGTTTTCAAATATTTGAGCAGTTCTGATAAGTGTAACGCCCAAATGTCTGCTTCTGTTATGCCTGCTTTCTGCAGAAGGCGGGCTGATGATGATACATCTCTTTTACCAGATCTGGGAATAGATTTTCTCATTAGGAATATTCATTGCATTCAGTTGGCAATGCAGAGCTGAAGCCATTAAATGACAGTGAGCCGTCACAGCAGAATGGTGCCATGAATATGTAGTGCTTTTATACTAGCATCCAGTCAGGCATTTTATGAATGAACAGTACTGATTTTTTTAAAAAGTTCCAGTTCTTCACTTCTGAAGGTTGCAGCCTAGTGCTCAGTCTTCGGGGATCTGATTTTAGATGGGACATCGCTATGGTCAAGTTTATCAGTTTCTAAAGGGGAATTGGACTGTTATCTAAAATTGTACCAGGAACTGGCAGAGGTGAAGGATGCACTCCATCACCATTCACATTTTATTTATTTATTTATTTATTTATTTATTTATTTATTTATTTATTTATTTATTTATATACCGCTCCCATTTCCCAAAGGAACTCTGGGCAGTTCACACAAAAAGCTTAAAAACAAACATCAAAAGACAATATAAAACGGTACTGGGCAAGAGGCGAAAACTAGACAACTGTCAAAAGAAGAGGGGGAAAAAACTGGTACCACATTAGCATTCGCCAAAGGCATCCCTGAACAGCCAGGTTTTAAGGGCTTTCCTGAAGGATGCCAGTGAAGGAGCCTGGCGTATCTCACCGGGTAGCTTGTTCCAAAGCGATGGACCGGCCACCGAGAAGGCCCGTTTCTGAGTTACTATTCTGCGGGCCTCCCTGGGGGTGGCTACCCGGAGAGAGAGAGAGCCATTGAGGAGCAGGTGGGTCAGGCCAGCTCTAATTGCTTCGTGACTAGAGGAACTCAAGGGACCATGCCATGGGCATTTAACCTGCTGCTTGGTCAGCTGCAGGGATCGGTTGGTTTGCTCCTAAAGCTGGTGTGATCTGACAAAATGTTTGTTGGAGCAAACCAGCCTCTCCACCCCCGACCCCAGCACAAGTGCTTCATGCCAAATCTTTCTGCCCCCAATCAGAGGCTTCTATAGTTTGATGCTGGTAGCAAGGGTTTGTGTTGGCTCATTTCCAGTATGGCTACTACCACTCTTCAAACAGCAACTGCATTTTGTTTTGAATTGCCTTCTGCCCTTCCCCTGTCACATGGTCGCTGAAGCAATTCAGCATTCTGCACTTGGCATTTTCTCATGAACCAGTTTCCCTGTCCGTACTTTGCTAAACCACTTTTTGTTCTGATTTTGTCCGTCATTTTCCCATCATCTGCTTCTATTTTGGAAGGATTTTTTTAGGGTAACGTCATGCCGTTTTTCTTCCATTCTATGTAGCTAATTTTCTGCTTTTCTGACGGCAGGATAAGGCATACAGAGGGGGAAACTCAGAAAAAAAACGGTGCATTGTGTCTGCAGTTTCAGCCAAATTGCCTCAAAAAGCGGTCTAGAAATTGGTTTAAAAAAACAGCCCCCCCGGTGGCCGTCACAAGAAAAACCAACACAGCGGCCGAAAAGGGGTGTGGCCAAGGGGGCTCCGCAGAAAAAGAGATTGGATTTGCGGTAGGTGATTTTTAAAGGCGATTTGACTTTAAGCAAAAGGTGATTCAAAACCCAAGTGCAGTAGGGCTTAGGAAATGAACCAAAGCAAGCCAGCAAATTGAAGCTGGAAATTGAAAAATAAGGCTTCCTGAAGTGTTTCTGATTTCCCCAAACTGCAAAGGTTTATACAGAAATTCTAACCATGGGGTAGTTGAAAAAATTAGAAACCTCCTTTTTCTGTTTCTTTCTGTATAGCCCCATATATCTCTGTTCATAAAGGCCAGAGACAGTGGGGAGTAGGAGAGAGCACTTCATATATAATCTCAAACTTCCTGGAGCTAATGTGGAATGTAAAGTGGAATATAAAATTCAATAAATAATAATCTAGTATTCATTATTCTTCCCACTGCCTTGATAAACCTCCCCTTTCTTCTCTAAATCAGGCTGCTGATTTTGAGAGAACAGTTCCTTTTTTTAAGGTCAGTTGGCCCCTTGTAGCCACAACTTCACAGTTTATACTCCAAAGTAGAGATGGGCATGAATAAAAAAAATGGCATTTCGTTTGTCGTTTGTCGTTTGTCGTTTGGAGGGTCTGTTTCGGTTCGTTTCCATTTTTTGTGAATTTTGAAAAAAATCGTTTTCATTTTCGTTCATTTCATTACCATTTCGTTACCATTAATTTCAATTTTTTGTGATTTTTTTTAGCATTTAAAGCAATTCACTCACATTGCAGTAACAAAAACGAAACGCACGACAAAATTTCCGGTGTTTCTGTTCATTTCATTTCATTTTAGAGACAAAATTCATTTGTCGTTTCGTTGCGTAATGAAACAAAAAAATGAAAATGAAAACGAAAAATTGTTCGTTTCGTGCCCATCTCTACTCCAAAGGTACGGTCCAGTGAAAGTTACTATCTTAAATCCTTCATTGGTGGTGATTTTAGCATGCAAAATATCCCCTTTTCTGGAGAATGTTCACTCCATTACTTTCTTTAAAGCAAGCTTATTTTTTGTTTTACATTTTAAAGAAAAGCTGCATTTTCACTCTGTTTCTGTGACATTTAATTGCCCTACAAATCTTCAACTATCTCCCTTCCCGACCTATGAATGTGTAACACTATACTGTATCTACTTTCAAAGTTCTTTGGCTAGCCTCTTCCATGCAAGTTTGGCATTAAACGTTGAGATGTGGTATAGAAAATCTTTGACAACCTTCGTTTCCTCCTTGTCAACATTAAAGTTATGTAATACTTCCACATACATGATTTTGCCTTCTTCGTATTGCTCAGTTCAAGTCCTTCTGCACTTTTATTTTTTCTTTTATTTTTCACTCCCTCCCCCTACATTCTTATGTCCCTCCCTCCCTCCCTCCCTCCCTTTCTTCCTTGGAATAAGCATGTTAAATAAATTAACCAAAAATGCTGTCTCTTTTATCTTATCAGAACTTCATTACAGCATTTCAGTTTATTTTCATAACTCCCCTGTGAGATTGACTGAGCCAAGATCATCCTATGAACATTCCATAACCATTCCACCCTATTCATTCTAATTCTCCCACCACCACCACCACCCACATACGTAGTTGATAGAGAATTTAATATTCTCCTGTCATAAGCAGTGAGGGAACAGCATGATACGCAAACTATCAAAAGGCAGGCACACTGTGGCATTTTTAAAGGAAAGCTTGTCTCTGAGTTGTTAGGCATATCACATTCTGCTTTTATTGACTGAGGCATGCCATGGCTTAGGTGGTATGTCAGTGCCAGAAAGACAGCTCATGATAAGGCTTTCATTTCACCGAGCCATTCCAACCAGCCACACAACACTGCTACCGCTAACAGCAAAACCCGCCGTAGGGACTGAGCCACTAAATTTCTCAACAAATCCTGATTGCTAAGGTACGATATAGCATGACTTGGATCCAACACTTCAGGAAGCAAGTGGCTGATTTGCATCAGCTCTGGATCGCGCCTGCCTTTCTATGTATCCATCTCAGGAAGGCAATTTGCTGCTGGAAATGAAAAAAAAAACAACCCAAGATGATTTTCACTCCTGGAACATGAAGCTGCCCTGTTCCACCCATGAAACGGGCCTAGCCATCGACACCTGGACAGCAGCAGCTGAAGGCAAGATGGTAGCGCAGCAATTGCAAGCAGGCTGCTTAATGAGTGGCTTTCTCCCTGCTGCATTAGGGACATGGTGGCTCAGCAAGCTAGAGCACTGAAATTGTTGGTGGCAAAGTCGCCAGCTCGGCGGTTCGAATCCCGGGTGCCACGCAGCAGAGCGAGCTCCCGCTATTAACCCCAGCTCCTGCCAACCTAGCCGTTCAAAATCAGGTAAAAGCAAGTAGATAAATGGGTACTGCCGTAAAAAGCGGGAAGGTAAACAGTGTTCCGTGTGCAGAAATGCGTTTGGCCATGCCAGCCACAAGGCCACAGATTTGCACAACACTGTCTCTTTGGCCAGTGCTGCCCCTAGAGTCAGACACGACTAGCACGCATGTGCGGGGGGAACCTTTTCCTTTTCCTTTTCTTTCTTCATTGCTGCTCTTCCCCACAATCTGCGGCCTGTAACAACTGTTTTATATGCTGCCTAATGATAAGGCCATCCATCCATCTGCCTGTCCATCCATCCATGTTCCACATTAAACTCAGCTCAGTTTAGAACTTTAGAGCATTCTTCTAGTTAAACGGTACTTTCCTTTCTAAGCATACATTCTTCAGTTTGTTTTACTAGTAAGGTCACCCATCTGATGCACAGATAATTTTTCATGATTACCATTTATATGTTTTTTTAAAAACTATCGTATTATACAGACACACACATATGGGTGAAGGGAGACACACACATGTGTTGATTGGTAAAGTGCCCAGGGTGGGGGGGGGAGGCTATTATACATACAGTATAAGCACAACATTGTTGCTTTTTTGCAGCATATTAGCCAAACACTAGCACACATAAGTAAGGTAGTACAGAGGTGCACATGATGGGATTAAAGGAACTGCAATCTATGGGAAATTTCATGGGTGCTGGATGCATGTAAAATGTGGTGTGTGTCTCTGTGTGAGGGTGCCTATATGCCAGCCTACACATGTACACACCGATTAAAGAGCATTTCCTAATGATCCTAGATAGAGAATTACTTTCAGTTAGTTTTTAGAATAAACCCCATCTAAAACAGCAATAAGAACATCTGAGATTCCAGAGCATGTATGGAAGCAACACCCATAACCTCTACATTCAGACTTGCAAATTTTAAACCAAGTAGCCTCCACAGACCGCAAGCACTGCCACTCATATAAATCGATGGCCTTCTGCAGGGTATTTTTCTTTGTTACGTACAGGTTCAACCACAGCAGCAACAGAAGGCAGAAAACAAATGACTACCAGGACGTACATTTGCAAGTGTATCAATAGAGGGTACCTTGCAAAACTGTGGAGGGGTCACCCTGTGTAAGAGCGGTGTATTCAATTTATTAGGGAACTGTCAGAGGGAGATGGAGGGAGTACGGCCCGTGAATAACATTGAGCATATTACCGTAACTGCTCTCAACAGAACTCAAACAGCTGATTATTTAAATACCACATTTTCTTAAGCACAGTTGAATAACATCCAAGAACACTATATTCCAAAGGTGGCAGGAAGCACTCCGAATAATACGGAGTGAGAGAGCAAGCTTTAAGGTTTCTTTCATATTTTACTTTCCCCCCTCTCAATTCAAATTATAGCACTTGCAAGATAGAAAAAATGGATAAAAAGATGGTGACTGGTGGCAGAAGGTTGAGACAGCTTGTTTTGGACTCTTGCAGCATCTGCAGAGTGAGGCCCATCAGACTTACACATTGGGTTTCCTCACCTCAGAACAGAAGAAGCTTCAACGCACCATGCAGATCCATGCATGCTAATCACCCGATCGATCAGAAGCTTAGCTGATGTGCTGGCTTTTTTTTTTTTTTTTTGGTCATTTGACATTCATCAGCAAGCTGCTTCCAAGGAGACTGGAAGAAGGAGGCTCCCAAGGATTATCTAACTTGGGGGAAAACATTAATAAAGCAGATGCCTTTCCGGCCATCTTGAGCGCTGCAGATCCATCAGGCAGCCCCGGAAATTGTTAAGGAGAAATCGTTCAAATGTGTGTTCCAGTTCTTACCAGGAGAGAGATGGGAGTAGGAAATGAGAGAGGAAAGCAACGGCAAGTACACTGGTTTCTACAGCTAAGAAAACGGCAGGAGAATGCCAGCAGGGCTGTTAAAGTCTCATTGACAGCAAAACTAATTGCGCTGGATACAGAATGCCAGATCTCCCACTCCATCATGCTTGCTTGGTAATGCTGAGAAGTAACTAAGTTACTGTATATCAGATATAAGAGAAATCTTGGGCAAATCTGAAGGAAAAGTGGATTCATAAAAGGACAACCATTCAGCCCCTTGACTTTTTTATTTTATTTTTTTAATTTATCAGTACATTGATCTACAGTGGTACTTCTTAAAATGAATCTAATTTGTTTTACAGGTCAGTTCGCGTCAAGAAAATTTTGTCTTACGAAACATGGTTTCCCATAGGAATGCATCGGGAACAGATTAATCCATTCTGGAGGCTACCATAAAGACAAAAAAGTTTTTTTTCTCTTTCCTGGGTATATTTTATTTATTTATTCAACTTATATGCCGCCCACTACCCAAAGAATGCACAATCAAAGAATTAAAACAATTTAAAATAGTTAATATCAATAAATCATCAAACAGTAATAAAAACCTTCTTTAAAATCATCATCCTAAAATTGTCAAGACTATAAAATTAAAACCTTCTGGAACAGGAAGGTTTTAAAGGTTTTGAAATGTAATTTCCTGGGTATTCCATATGGAAAGTTTTTTTGTCTGCAGGCCATCCCTCTCACCTCCTTGAGGGATGGCTCTTTTAAAAATCTTTTGTCAGGTATCTGGAAAGGTTTTTTTTTTTGTCATGCCATCCCATATTCATGCAAAGCATGCCTTTTTTTTTTCTTCCTATGAGGTTTTTTTTGTCTTACGAGACATTTGTCTTAAGAGGTGCCACTGTTTTTGTTGTGGGAAATGTGTCCTGTGCTGAGATGGCTACTTCTGTAAAAGCCACACAGCGATTCAGGAGGATCACACAGCCACCATCACCACTGGCACCAGCAAACCAATGATTTGATATAGCTTGACAGAATTAAATACATATATATTCCCCCCCTCCCAAGTACTGGTGGCAGCCCCGCCAGTGATGGAATTCTACCTATTGATACACAGACTGTGAAAATAATAATAATATGCGCGCTGTAATAATGGCAGTCCCCTTCCTGGCTTCAGTTCTACAACAAAGCAGGGCAGGTTGCACACAACAGCAATCCCAGTAAGGAATTCATTGGTACAACAGAGGTACAAAATAACACAACTCTCCACTGTCCAGAAAAAAAAGTCCCAATCTTGATTGTGTGTTATGTGACCAGAAAAGAAACAACAACCGCAGCAGCAAATAAACTAGTGGATAACAAGAGAACATTTTCCTTGGGTGATCAAGGCCTGACTTTAACCAGATTGAACCATTTGGAGAGATTATACTACTTTACCATTTAATTAATTTAGGAAGCTGTGGATTATTTTGCATGTTGTGTGTTGCATCATTACAGTTGTGACCGACTCTTTGTGACCCCACATCCATGGAGTTTTCTTGGCAGGAATACTGGAGTGGTTTGCCAGTTCCTACTCCAGGCGCCTACTGCACCTGGCATTCCTTGGTGGTCGCCCATCCAAGTACTAGCCAGGGCCGACCCTGCTTAGCTTCCGAAATCAGGTGAGATCAGATGTGCTTGGGGCATTGTTAAAAAAGAGACAAAGCCTGAGCTGGTAGTCCTGCCAAATTAGGCATCACACTATTCACATGTTTATTTAAAACTGAAACAAAAACAAAGCAATGCATACAGGGGTGCTGCTCCTAACCTTTTCCCCAAACCGGCATTCTCAGTCGAGTTTGGGAACTACACAATTGCTATTGACAATGAAAGATATTGACAGTATTCCTCCCAAGGTTTAAACCAGGGGAGCTGGGGAGAGAGAGAGAGAGAGAGAGAGAGCAGGAGCAGGAAAAGAATTAAAGACACACACACACGCTGCCGCCAGAGACTTGAAGTAGATCCCAGCTGTCATGACTAACAATTGTTGCTCATGA
This sequence comes from Phrynocephalus forsythii, assembly GCA_029282475.1. Classification (NCBI taxonomy): domain Eukaryota; kingdom Metazoa; phylum Chordata; class Lepidosauria; order Squamata; family Agamidae; genus Phrynocephalus; species Phrynocephalus forsythii. The sequence continues at coordinate 13,067,195 of JAPFRF010000002.1, forward strand.
CTTGATTTATTAAGTCATGTAACTCTGGAGAGCAGGAACAGCGGTGTTGGTAACCTCTCAGTGTATGCGCAGCAGGGGGTGCAGACAGCCACCATTGGCATAACCACGCCTGAATTTTTTTTTAGGGGGCAAGGGAGGGGATTGAATCAGGACTGAAATAAATGAAAATTAATTTAGCCATGGCAAATGGTCAGTCCCGCTGATCTACTGGAGTACAACTATGGTTGGATCAGAGTCAATGAATGGCATGGCCCTCCAGTAGCAACATACGGCATGCTCCCTTCTAAATCTCAGAAGGCCGCTCCATCCGACTCCATCCTGTGCCTCCTGAAGAAACTTCTTGAAGAAAAGGTCTTTCACAAATGACCCCTTGTATTCTCTAGGGGGCTAAGGGGACATTTCACTGTAGTTTCATCACAGGCCTCCAGGGGTGTGTGTGTGTGAGAGAGAGAGGGGGGGAGGGAGAGAGAGAGAGAGATGAATATCTCAACTGTACCTCAGGTGAGCACCACGCTACTACTGCTATGGTGCAGTTGGTTCTGTTGTTGTTGTTGTTGTTCAGTCGTTCAGTCGTGTCTGACTCTTCGTGACCCCATCATGGACCAGAGAGCCTGCCAGGCCTTCCTATCCTCCACTGCCTCCCGGAGTTTGGCCAAATTCATTTTGGTTGCATCGATGACACCGTCCAACCATCTCATTCTCTGCCGTCCTCTTTTCCTTTTGCCTTCCATCTTTCCCAACATCAGGGACTTTTCCAAGGACTCCTCTCTCCTCATGAGGTGGCCAAAGTACAGGAGCCTCAGCTTCAAAATCTGTCCTTCCAGTGAACATTCGGGGTTGATTTCTTTCAGAATGGATAGGTTTGATCTCCTTGCAGTCCAGAGGACTCTCAAGACTCTCCTCCAGCACCACAGCTCAAAAACATCGATTCTGTGGCGATCAGCCTTCTTTATAGTCCAGCTCTCACTTCCATACATCACTACTGGAAAAACCATAGCTTTGACTATCCTGACCTTAGTTGGCAAAGTGATGTCTCTGCTCATAGAATCATCATAGAATCATAGAGTTGGAAGAGACCTCAAGGGCCATCCATTCCAACCCCCTGCCATGCAGGAACCCCCATCAGAATATTTCCGACAGATGACCAGATGCTCTTTAGGTTGCTATCTAGATTTTCCTTTGCTTTCCTCCGAAGAAGCAGTCATCTTTTAATTTCGTTGCTGCAGTCGCCATTTGCAGTGATCAAGGAGTCCAAGAAAATAAACTCTGTCATTGCCTCCATTTCCTCCCCTTCTATTTGCCAGGAGGTGATGGGACTGGTGGCCATGATCTTAGTTTTTTTTATGTTGAGCTTCAGCCCATTTTCTTCACTCTCCTCTTTCACTCTCATTAAGAAGTTCTTTAATTCCTCCTCACTTTCTGCTATCAGAGTAGTATCATCTGCGCATCTGAGGTTGTTGATATTTCTTCCGGCAATCTTAATTCCAGTTGGTTCTAGTATGCCATTATATTTGTTTTTCTTAAAAGTGCCTCTGCTGTGAGAATTGCACATCTCACAAGGATGACCTTTGCCCTAGGCAGAACACAACTGTAGTGGCCTGCCACCTACCAAAGATGGCAGAAGAGTTGCACAGAATATTTCATCTAAAATCGAGATAAATGCATCCCTCTGAAAACTCCTTTCCAGACATTATTAAGTTGTATCCATGGGACAATCTTCAGAAAACTGCTCATTGTTCTAGTCACTATTTATTTTATTTTATTTATTTATTTGCATTTATACCCCGCTTATCTTCTTCGCGAACTCTAAGCGGCTTACAACGGCTATAATAGCCACAGAAATACAATAATTAAACAGACACAGTAATATAACAGTAAACAATAAGCATTAAAACCTTATGGCACCTCAATAGGTAATCTCTAAAAATACAGGCACATGGTGATGGCGGGAAAAAAAAATCCCTAAGTTAAAGAATCGTCAAAGGCCTCCCGGAAGAGTGCACTTCACTGGGAATGGAATTCCAGAGGCTGGGAGCCGCCACTGAGAAAGCCTGGGTCTGACTTCTCGTCTTCCGGGCTTCACGAGGGGTGGCGACCCGAAGCAAGTGCTCTCGCACCTGCCGAAAGGGATGGGCCGAGGTAGATCGCTGAGCGATTCGCTCTGCCAGGTAGTCTGGTCCCAAGCCATGGAGGGTTTTATAAACTAAAACCAAGACCTTGAATCTAATCCGGGCCGCAACGAGCAACCAGTGCAGGCGGGCCAGGACTGGGGTGATGTGATCATAACGACGTACACCAGCCACCAGCCTGGCCGCCGCATTCTGAACCCGCTGCAGACGCTGGAGAAGAGTCAAGGGCAGCCCCATGTAGAGAGCGTTACAGTAATCCAGCCTTGAGATCACCAGGGCTTGGACCCCTGTTCTCAGAGAGTTCGCGTCCAGGTACGGGCGGATCTGGGCGATCCGACGGAGATGGTAATAGGCGGACCTGGTCACCGACGCCACCTGGGACTCCATGGTGAGCGCGGGGTCCAGGAACACACCCAGATTCCGCACCCCCTCCGTGAGTTGGAGGGAAACTCCCCCCAGGCAGGGGAGGGGGCCACCGTATCCAGACGGCGAGCTCCCAAAGAACATAACCTCCGTCTTCTCGGGGTTGAGCTTAAGCCTGTTCGCCTCGGTCCAGATCAGTATGGCATCCAGGCACTCGTTGAGGACCCTCACAGCTTCCACTGCAGAGGTGGAAAAGGAGAGATAGAGCTGCGTGTCATCAGCGTACTGATGACAGCAGACTCCAAAACTCCTGATGACCCCCGCCAACGGCCTCACGTAGATGTTAAACAGCATGGGGGACAGAGACGACCCCTGTGGAACCCCGCAAGGGAGAATCCAAGGGGCCAATAACTCCCTCCCATGCTGAACATACTGGGGCCGGCCCTCCAGGAAGGAACGGAGCCAACTGCGAACAGAGCCTCCGATTCCAACCTCAGAGAGCTTGTCCAGTAGGATACCGTGGTCGACGGTATCGAAGGCTGCTGAAAGATCCAGGAGGACCAACAGGGTAGAGTAACCCCTGTCGGCCGCCTGGACAAGGTCATCTTTCAGGGCGACCAAAGCTGTTTCGGTACCCCGGCGGGGCCTGAACCCGGACTGGCATGGGTCGAGGCGAGGCACTGCCGATCCTCCAGGTATGATTGCAGCCGGACCGCCGCCACCCTCTCGATCACCTTGCCCATGAATGGGACATTGGCGATTGGATGATAGTTTGTTAAATCGTCTGCCACCAGGCCAGGTTTTTTCAGAATGGGCTTTACCACCGTCTCCTTCAGACGAGAGGGAAAAAACCCCTCGCTGAAGGAGGTGGTGGCGATGACAGAAGCCCATTCGGCCATAGTCCCTCTGGCAGCTCTAATTAGCCAGGCAGGGCAAGCGTCGAAAGGAGTGTAGGCAGGCCGGCAATGCACCATAGCCTTGGAGACCTCGACAGCAGAAACAGGCCCAAGCACATCCAACCGAGGCGACTAAGGTGGGCCAGCAACTGGGGATGACGGGGCGGGACCACTGCAACCGGAGTCAAAGCCGGCACGGATGGCCTATATTTTGGTTCGAAAAAAGGCTGCAAATTGCTCACTACTGAAATCAGTAGGAGGAGGCCTAGCCAGACTAGGATTGGTGAGGTCCCGAACCACCCGCAAAAGCTCCGCCTGGCGGTTCGAGGCCTCAGCAATTCTCAGGGAGTTAAAAGATGACATAGCCTCCCTGATCGCATTGGTATAGCGACTAGTCTGGGAATCAACCGCAGCCTTACTTAACGCCGTCCGGTTTCTTCTCCCACTAGGGCACGGAACGAACATTTTTTTTGTTTCCATTACTGTTTGTCGTTTCCGTTACACAACGAAACGACAAACGAAAATTGTGATGAAAATGCAATGAAACGAACAAAACCACGAAAATTGTGGTCGTTAAGTTTCGTTTCCGTTAATGGTGACGCGCAATGAAATGAGCTGTTTTAAATGTTAAAAAACGCCCTGGACATCCGTAAAAATGCAGCGATAAGTATTCATATTGTCTTATAATACCTACAAGGGGGGTTGGGGTCCTTAAAACGTTTGTTTTTGTCTTCTCCCATCGCGATGTATTTTTCTTTTACCTTTAAAATGGATGTCGCCTCCAGCCACAAAATGGAGGCAAGCCATGTGATGGGATCATGTTCAACCAATAGCATGCCCAGGTTGCAGACTGGGCGGGCAGGTCTGGCAGCCACAGAGGGCATAAAAAGCTCTGGCAGCCCCCGTCCTCCTTGCAGTCTCTGGTGGGATTTAGGGTGGGATTGCTGTCTCTGCGACTCTAGCTTCAGTCCTGCAGCCTCCCTGTGTGCATGCGTGCTACGTACCTCTCGGTGAGTTCACTCCCCTGCCCTGCAGTGCAGTCACTCTGCGGCTGCCTTGCACCCTGGGCAACGCCCGCCACTGCCTTTGCAGCCTCCCTGCGTACCTAGTCTATACTGTGTCTCTGGCAGCATCCATTTTTTTTAGTGTTTTCCCTCTGGTCTGGGGTGTTGGAGGATGCTTGCGCATGGAAATGCTTTAAAAATCGTGCAAAAAGCGGGTAGAAATGACAAACAAAAAAAGGAAAATGGTAACGAAATTTTTCAAAAAATTCCCGACAAACGGAAACGAACTGAAACAGACCTCTCAACGACAAACAAAAAAACGAAATGCCATTTTCCTGTTTCGTGCCCATCTCTACTAGTCACTAAGACAAAGACAGACAGAGGGAGTCCTCCTGAGTGTAAAATAAATGATGGCAGCAAACATATTGTGAAATCACCTCACCAGTGCATTCCTCAATGTCATTATATTTATAGAAATAAACATAATGAAGTTGAGGAGTAAGGTACATGAAGATTGGGAGGCTGCACTGGAGACTATGTGCAGCTTCTAGGCCACACTGGTCCCTATCCCTTTTCTGGTAGAGTCACCTCCTCTTCTGGATTAGAAAAGGAAGATGCAGTACTTTTAAAAAAATAACAACAGTGATATGTCTGTGGAGATCCTCAGTCATCCAGGTAACCAAAATGCTTCACTACTCATCCAAGTGGCTTCTCTCAGACTGAATAAGTGACTTGGATAAGTAGCGATATGTTTTGATCCCAGAAGAAAAAGAAGGTAGCCAGCTCAAGGTTGCCTCAATTTTCCATCCTTCTGAGGTCAGTAAATTAAGTACCCAGCTCACTCCCCCCCCCCGCCAGTGTGGAGCTTGTGTAATTATGTTGTAAAACTGACATGAGAGTGTGCCAAACACTATGAGGTGGTACATAAGTTGAATCAACCACAACCACCATGATAGGCATGATAGAAAAAATAGAGATGGGCACGAATCGGAAAAAAAATGGTGTTTTGTTTCATTTTGTTTCATTAAGTAGTTCAGTTCGTTTCATTTTGTTTTTTGCAAATTTTCACAAAAAATTCATTTTGTTGTTTAATTCGTTATTCATTTTTACCCACTTTCCCCCAGCACCCACTGCACGGCCCCTTATCTCCCCTCCCGATCAGCCCCATGATAACACCCACTGCACAGCCCCTTATCTCCCCTCCCGATCACCCCCGTGATAACGCCCACTGCGCGGCCTCCTTATCTCCCCCCCCAATCGCCCCCGTGATAACGGGCCGCGGGAGGGAGGCACAAGGGGGTGGCTTTGAAGCCACACTGCCCTGGCTGCCTAAACACAGCCTGCTTACTTATCTTTCCTCCTGGGGCTGGGCTGAGGCTCGAGCCCGCCGCATCCCTTGATGGCACCAACGAGGTGTGTGCTCCCTCCATGCAGCTCAGCGCAAAAGGACCTCTGTCCGGACCAGCACCAGGTGGGAGACATCTCTACCCCCCCCCATTAACAAAACAAACCTAACCTTACCAATTTTTCTCAGTTCGGTTCGGTTCATGTTAAATTTGCCCCTAGGGTCATTATTCATTTTGTTACATAATGAACTGAATAACAAATAACAAAACAAAAAATCATTTTGTGCCCATCTCTACTTCCAACGTATCCCTTGGTGGTCCAGCCTTTTTATTAGGTAGAATGGGGCAACAGATACTGGGAAGTGGGGAGATGATGATGGGTCAATGATGGACCAATCTCCTCCATTGGCAGAGGCAGTTTTGTGTTTGTGTAACTTTTCCTGAGCCTTCTGCTCTCCACTGCTGCAAAGACACTGTCCTGAGGCCAGTACAAGGGAAGATCCTGCCAGCCCAAACATTTTATGTGGGGACGGAGACAGCATTAAATTATTCCCTTTATCCCAGGAAGCCAAGTTTTGAGGTTTAACCTGGTCTATGTTATTGTGGAGAGGAAGAGAGGTTGGTTTTCCTAATTCCTCTGCTTTTCAGTCTCATTGGCTGAGGAACGCTTGTCTCACAGACAGACACCTTTCTTATTTCCGTTGTCGTAGAAAACACACTGTCTGTTTGGTATGCCGGCCACCTCGCCATGAAGACGTCCCTCTCTGCACTGTCCTCAGCCACCCTGAGGTATTGATTCAGCATATGTTGTGTAGCGCATAAAGTTGTTTGAGCATTGAGGAAATGTGCCCTTCCTTTCTAACTGATGACTCTGCAACTGTAATATATTCCCCTCTGACCAGATGGCTTGCTTCTCGCCCTCATTCATTCCTGAAAAGGTTCTTCTTGGTGTAATTCAGCCTTTCTGTTTACCTTCTTATATGAGGCCCAGTAGGTGGGTAATGGGTATGCAGTGTCCCTTCAGTTTTGTCACAGTACGCGACAAAAATATCACCCAGCTTCTCTCCTCAACAACCAAACTGATGTTTTTTTTTTTAAAATGGATGCTGGTGGCTCTTAACTTTGTCAGAACAGGATTTTATTTGCAAATTGCACCCTTCGGCCTTGGATTCATAGGAACCCTTGGTACAATCACTCTTCAAAAAGAGATCATTCCCTGGCGCTAATGACCTTGTGATGGGACATCATCTTCTCCCCTAGATTTGCCCTGCATCCTCCCCCACCATGAAGGATCAAAAAAGGGTGAGGAGGGAATAAGTGAATTGTGTGTGGACTTCACAAGCATGTCTAATAAAAAAGGGTTTACAAAGCTTCCACAAACGATTGGTCCTATGGTATCTCACCAATGGCCAGTCCCAATAGGATAGGCAGGAAATGGAGATCAAATCAGCAGGGCCACAAATATTCCAGTTTCAGGAAGTGCCTGAAAAGAGGGAGCATGCTTGTATTTCCAGACAGAAGCTACTTTGAAATGCTGCTTTATAATAACCGGTTGGTTTAAAGTTGATTTTTATGTGTATTAGATAAATGTAGAATACTTGATGTAGAATTGTACTGCTTTTATGCTGTAAGAAAACCAGGAAAGACTAAGGTCTTAAAATCAACCTAAGAAATACATGGAATTATTGAACAAATGGCATCCTATTAATTATATGAGAACAAAAGGAGGTGTATGCTTTTTTATTAAAAAAATACCAAATCCAAATCTGACCTTTGATGAAAACAGTATATTAAAGGCCACATCTTTCAAGGAGGTAACAAAAATATCTTTTACCTGTGCAGTTCTGGTTTCCAACATCTCTAGCTTGGTAGTGACCTAAAAGCTTTTATCATCTTCTTCAAACATCTGGGAAACCAGTTTGTGTTCAAACTCAGATTCATGCATGTGCACGGCTTGGGTCCTGAATACCTGTTGGAGCGTATTTCCCAGAGGTCAGCTGAGGCCAGGCCCACTCGTATGTCGCAGGCGCGCTCACTCAGGGTGGCCACTCCTAGGGAGGCGCGGAAGTTGGTCATGCACAACCGTGCCTTCTCTGTTGTGGGCCCCTCATTGTGGAACCATCTTCCGAGTAAGCTGCACCTTGCACAGTCCCTTCCTGACTTCAAGAAGGCTTTGAAAACCTTGCTCTTCAGGAAGGCATATGGCGACCTTTAATTTAATTTATTTATTTTCCTCCCGCCCCCAGATGCATCTTGCTGAGAGTTTTGCCCCTCTTTTTGTTTACATTGTTGTTTTTAACTTGCTGTGAACCGCCCAGAGTTCCGTTTTGGAAGATGGGTGGTATACAAATGGAATAAAGAAATAAAGAAATAAATCTGCGTGAATTACAAATTCTCTCTCTCTCTCTCTCTCTCTCTCTCTCTCTCTCTCTCTCTCTCTCTCTCTCTCTCTCTCTCTCTCTCACTCACTCACTCACTCACACACACACACACACACACACACACACACACACACACACACACACACACACACACACAAATCTCAGTTGTGGTTCTTCTTAACTCAGCAGTCAGACTAAAACCTTGACCTTGTAGTGTACTGAATGTGAGAGTCTCTTGTGAGGATCCAGCATTTATGAACAGAAAACAGGACTAATCTGATGGCTTCTTCAGAGCTCACCCCAAGATGAGAAACCTTTTAGGCCAGTGGTTCTCAACCTGGGGGTCGGGACCCCTTTGGGGGTCGAACGAACATTTCACAGGGGTGGCCATGAGCCAGTGGGAAAAAAAGGCACAAACAGCTTGGGTCTGGAGGAGGAGGGAAAGAGTGAGTTACAGCTTGATAGATTGGAGGAGATGTCAGTCAATGGCACCAGAGGCTGTGATTGGCTGAGGGTGCATATACATAGAAGGGAGTTCTCTCTGGCCCCTGCGGCATAGTGACCTGCCAAAGGGGGCTTGGGGCCTCTTCCAAGAAGGGCAAGGGGGTCATCACAACAGGAGGAACTGGATTAAAGGGTGGCGGCATATTAGGAAGGTTGATGGGAACCACTGTTTTAGGGGTTGATGGGGAAAAGCAGCACCATGTGATGTACATTGAGGCCTCCTTCCTGTGTAGGGCTTGTAACATTCCCAACTCTGCCTGAAAATGTGTATGCTTTTCCCTAAACATTTGAGGAGAATGCAAAGGAAAAGTTCAACTGATACTTTAACCAGAGCTTGGAAAAATCAGTTTTTGGAATAGTGATTCCCAGAATCGACCACTGGCCAAGCTATCTGGGAGGCTGGGGACCTGGCTCCCCACAAAACTGTAACTTTCCCAAGCTCTGACTAGGACTAGATGGGATCTGAGGCAGGCCCAGCCCTGATGGGCATTTCTAGTAATCAGTAGCAAATGGCAATTGCATCTTTGATTTCCAAACCGTTTCATCCCACAGCATCTTAGATTAGAAGAATACCACGAGTCTTTGTAAGTCAACATTCCTTTTTATCTACAGTATGTCCCAGAAGACAGAGAACTAAAGTCAAGGTTGCAAGCTGGTGGCAGCACGGCTTAAGGTCCAAAAGCAGTTTCCTTGGTTTGAAGAGTTACATTATAAGCAGGGTAAAAGAAGCTTATTTTCGGAGAGATTCAGCTAAATATTTATCTGCTTGGATCAGCACTTGAAGGAACCATGATGGAAGTACAGGAAGCACACAATGTACAAGCAGAAGTGATATATTTTATACTTGTCTTCCAAGCAGAAACAAAACCAAAACATTTTGGATTTTAAGGGGGCAATCACTGCATTCTTTTGTCAAAATCCAGTGAGTGGTCTCATTTAAGGAAGGAATTCCTGAAAGACAGGGCAACACATAGGGAAATATCATTATGTATATAAAATATTCATTATTTAATTTCGAGATGGGCATGAACTGAAAAAATGGCAATTTTGGTTTGGTTCATTTTAAAGTTCAGTTAGTTTTGTTTTGTTTTTAACATTTTTTTTAAAATATTCATTTTGTTGGTTCATTTTGATTCATTATTCTTTTTTCTTCTCACGCGGGTTGGCGCTGGTTTTATTTTATTTTATTTTGTTTTATTTTATTGTTAATTTTGAGGGCCAACCCATCCAACCCTGGGGCCGGGTCGGCTCTCCTTTTTTTTAAATTTAATTCAATTTATTTTTATTTTATTTATTTGTTTTTTTACTGCCAACCACATGGCTCGTGCTACAGCTGTAGCGCGGGCTGGTTGGGTTTTTAAAATATTCATTTTGTTGGTTCATTTTGATTCATTATTCTTTTTTCTTCTCACACAGGTTAGTGCTGGTTTTATTTTATTTTATTTTGTTTTGTTTTATTGTTAATTTTGAGGGCCAACCCGGCCAACCCTGGGGCCGGGTCGGCTCTCCTTTTTTTAAAATTTAATTCAATTTATTTTTATTTTATTTATTTGTTTTTTTACTGCCAACCACATGGCTCGTGCTACAGCTGTAGCGTGGGCTGGTTGGGTTTTTTTAAAAACTTTTGCTGGCCAGTGCTTGCAGGCCGCTACTGGGCCTATGCGCTGGATTGGTCCCCCCCTCCCCCCGCTGCCTGCAGGCCAGGGTACCGGGGGCTGCGTGCTGGATCTTTTATTTTATTTTATTTTATTTTTAAAAACGTTAAAACCTTAAAACCATTGCATCAAAAGCCTCAGCAGACCACAATCCTCAATCCCCGAAGGCTCTAATAAATATGTCTTGCTTTGGCGACAAACTGATGCCATCCTAATCAGTTTTTAAGTAGTGTTTTAAATTTTGTAAGCGGTTTTAAGAGTTTTTAATATCTTGCATGATTTTTTTTTTGTGTGTGTTATGGGTTTTGTATGGTTCCTTGTTTAGAGTGTGTAGTGGAACAGCACTCTAATTTCGTTGTGCATATCTTGCATATGCATAATGACAATAAAAACTCTATTCTCTATTCTCTCTTCTCTATTCTCAATTCTCAATTCTCAATTCTCAATTCTCTATTCTCTATTCTCTATTCTCAATTCTCAATTCTCAATTCTCTGTTCTCTATTCTCTCTATTCTCAATTCTCAATTCTCTATTCTCTATTCTCTATTCTCTATTCTCAATTCTCAATTCTCAATTCTCAATTCTCTATTCTCTATTCTCTATTCTCTATTCTCTATTCTAAATTCTCAATTCTCAATTCTCAATTCTCAATTCTCAATTCTCAATTCTCTATTCTCTATTCTCTATTCTCTATTATGATCTGTGCCAGCCAAGCCTCCAAGGAAAGAGCATTCTACAGACAGGGGCACCGAAAGAACTGCTCTTGGTGGTGGGACAATTAAAAAGACTACCTTCCCAAAAGATCTTAGTGATCAGGCAGGTTTGTGTTAATGTAAATCCATAGACATTTCTCTGTCTAGGAGAGTGACTGGATTTATGCTCATGACTGACTGACCTGGCCGTTGACACTTACGTCAAGTCAAGCAATGGGATCAAGTTCTCCACTGAACCTGTAGCCTCCATGATGCAAGCAGGTTCCATAGACAACGCTGTCCTCCAACCTGTAGCTGCTGATTGCCCCCCTCCCCAGTGCCTGCTGCCAGAGGCAGACACCTCACTCATGGTAGTGCCAAATGTGTTTTCTCTGGATTTCAATGATCACACCCAAAATTATTCCTTAAATCCAACTATCTCAGATTACAGATAACCCACCATTTGTGTTTGAGAGGTGTGACTGAGTCAATGTTTTATTTTCCAAGTAAAAGCTTTAAAAACTTCTAATAAAGTTAAAAGATCAAGCTTTTGGCATGTATATGCATCATGCCATCTTCAGGATATCAGAAACGGCCAGGAGGATCGGCAAAACATTAGTGACTTCTGGCTCCTTTAATTAATTTGATAAGATCAGCAGTAAGGTAATTGAATGAAAATAACTTTGCAAGTTAGATATAGGAGAACATTCAGGTGGACCAGTTTGTTCAAAACTCACATACCCTCTGCCATTGACTGACATTGGTCTGCCTCTGTTTAAAATTCAGAGTGCTCCAAGAAATTAGGAAAGTTTTTAACAATATTTAGAGACTTTAGATTTACAAATGGAGACAGGCCTTAGAAAGAGCAATCATGGAATAAACAAATTAGTTTTTTTTATTTATCAAAATTTTCTTTATTTATTGTAAATTTATAGCAATATGTATACCTACGCATTTGATTACAGGACACATTTTAATTGCCAGTATCTTAATTTGCAAATTACTGGAGGTGAGAAAAGTGCCTGTGCTGTGACAACCACACCCAATGAGCCCTTGAGAAATTCTCTCCTCTAGTAGAGTTCAGCCCTTAACATGCAAACCCTGTACAGAGCTGCCTTGTATAAAAGAATTAATCCATTCCAAATGAAATTCTCTTAAGCAAAATTTCCTTTATACATATCTCCCATAGGAATGCATTGAAAACTGAATAATCCCTAATCACGACCATTTTTATGTTGTACAGATTTGCCCCATAGGCGATTTCTGTTAAGCAAATTTGCCCTATCTCTGGAACTTTTTATGTTGTACAGATTTTATGTTCTACAAACCATTTGTTATACGAGGGCCCACTGTATGTTAAAAATTGGATTCAGGGCTGGATATTGAAAATGCACATCCAGACAGCAGGCCAGAGCAGACTATTGACATCTTATTTCTTCTCTGCTCAGTCTCTGCAGCCATCTCTCATGATGGCCTGCCATATATTCACTGTTCTTCAGAAAACTCTGGCAATTTTATCCAACTATTGTGTAAAACGTAAGGATGCCAGCTCTTTTTAAAAACGCTGTTGCCTATGGCAATTTTATACAATCAGTTCCTTGCAGATTCAAGGACACAGGGAATAACAACCCCTGCTTTCTTTTGAGGGCTAGTTAGATATATTCCAGAGCTGAAAATAAATGCTATAATGTTTGTCTGTTCCAGCCTTATCTTGCCAGAGTCTATGTTTGTCTGTATGGAAGGCTGTTTTGTTGTGTTTCATTTTAATTTTTTTATTTGGTTTATTTTGTTTGTGGGTTCTTTGTGGGCAAGTGGTTTCCCCCCCACAATTTGTTTCACAGAGTTCCTGAGGGAATGTTGGGTGATTAATAAGTACAAATATAAATATACTCTAAATATAAATAAATAACTATATGAACAATGGATATGTGGTTTTTTAAAATTAAGAATACAAACAGGTATTACTCGAAGGATTTCATTCATGCCTAATGTATGGCTGAAACCACGTGTGCCGGAGTATCTATACGCTGGTGTGCATGCACAGACATGCCTACATCATCTTCATCAAGGCACCTCAACTTATTCAGAATCCTAAACAGAGACAAGGGACAGGGAGCCAAAATGAGTCGTGCTGTGGCACACACACCAGGCAGGTATCAGAGGGGGAAACTGGGCTGCTCCTTTCAAGATAAGTGAAATATTTAAGGAATGGTTTTACCTGTTCCACTCCCCCCAGTGAATTGTCATGACCAAGCGAGGATTCGAACCTTGTTCTCCAGAGGCTTAGTTCATTACTCAATCCACGACATCACACTGGGTGTCCTATTAAATATAATACATAAGTAGGCTAGGTGATGCCTTTATTGGTCACTACTAAAACAAACAAAAAAAGTAAGCTAAGCTTTCTACAGCAAGCAATCGTTATCAAAGCATTGTACCCAAAATGCAATCTTGGTAGAGGATGTGGTCTATCAGGTGCTGAGCATCTTTTTGGTGAGATGGAATACACAAGATGATGGTATCAGGAGGCAGGGCTGATGTTAAGCATAGTCAGGCTCCACCCACATTTTTACTTCTAAGGATATAATGCAGGTAAATAGTTACCACCATTTTGAGCAACAAACAACCAAACTTATACTCCCTGTTGTGTATTGATCTGTATTCCTATTATCTGTAATTGCTTATATTGAAGTAACTGCCTTCCTGTTCCAAAGGGAACAGGCCTATTGGTTATTTCTAGTTGCTGCATTTGGATCCTCAATCCTATTGGTTTCCGCCAAAAGGCAGCTTTGTGATTGCTTGTAACTGTTCCCTCCAAAATGTATCTTTTCCTAGCCTGCCCTCATTCCTATAAATGTAGCTCCCTCGCCCCAGTCCCCAGCCTTGTTCTCTCCCTGAATAAAGAGTTGTTATACCATAGAAGCTGTCTCCAACCTACTATGTCACAGAGCTGAAATCACTTGCTGAAATCACTAAACCCCACACTTTCACACTCCCTTTGCAAGAAATTACTTGATTCCTTCCCTATTAAAAGGCAAATGCTTTCTTTCTTTCTTTTTAAACAACAGCAACCACAGAAAGAAGAGCACAGAGATTTGTTTTATGACTTTTATGAACCTTGCTTTGAATAAAATATGGCAGCATCCATATGTATGGCCATCTGCCTCCTTGTTAAGACACATGTAAATCTCTCCATCCTTTCTTTACTATGTGTTTTTCATTGCTACTGTTTTAGTCTCACCTGCACATTTCTTTTTATCTGGGAAAAACAAAGCCTTCACACATAAACAAACTGCGTAAGGTGTCCTTGTTTCTATGCACAAGTTTTAAATGGAATTAAATTACTAGTAGAAGCAGAAATGTGCTTCATTGAAACAGAAGGAGATAGCTTTGGAAACAGTGACTTGTTGGGGAGTGGAAGCTATCAGCTTATAGTTCATAGGTCTACAAGGGTTTTGAGGGAAGCTGAGAGCTGTCGCAGAAACATAACTGAGCCTCTTGGGGAATGTAAGTTATGAAACCAATGTCGCATCTTCTGGAAATAAGAAAAAGCAATGTATGGAAAGACATTATAGGCATCAGAACAAATCAGAGATCCGAAATAGTTTATTATTTTGTTTTTTAAAAATGACAATGATTTGAACATTCATTGGATTAACTATGGTATTTTCAGTTTACATTTCTCACCACTTTACCGAAAGACAAGGGACACTCATTCAATGACGAAGACGTACACATATTGGGCAGAGAAGATAGATGGCCTGGCTGGTAGTACCTCTTAAGGGCCCCTTCCCAGCGTTACAGTAGAAGATGATCAATTGTTTTGAAGGTGGAAGAGGGCTTTATGCCCCCAAGGCAGATAAAATGGAAGAACCATCTTCTAGGAGAAGGAAAAGTTTGGTTTTAAACCTCCACTGCCTTGTGGTTAAATCCATTTCTGGAAAAGGCTTTAGGAGTTAACCTCGAGGCAAAATCCAGAGCCAGAGTCCCAGAGTCAGTTCATGACTGTGTACAATCCTGTTCTGGTAACTCCTGAAACACAGCTGGAACTAAGCATATTAGCTCTGCCATTTTTAGACTATTCCAGCGACATGGAGGGGTGGGTGGGTTGCTGCCTGGGTAACAGTTTTAACCTCCATATTAATCTACCCAGATCTTGTGCTGTGAAAAAGCCACTTCAGCTTTGCATGCAGTGTGGAAACAACACGACTTCTATACAGAGCACGATACCATAGTCTCTCGAGACTGAAGCATGCCTATACTACTCACTTTAGGAATGACAAAGTGTATCACACAGCCATTAAAACCTTTTTCTTTTGCAGCTGGCAAGGGGAAAAAGAGAGAAATGGACACATTTGATGGATTATAAATCCCAAGCACTGTAGACCCATTTATTCAACAATATTTCCATTCACATTGTCTTACCGTTGAGAAATTCTTCAGGGCATCCGTTCTTTGTTGGGACCAGCAATTAGAGAACAGCAAGAAGAAATAAATGCAAATAAAATAAAAATAAAAATAAAAATGAGAGTGCACTAACTAGATTTTCTCAGACTGACGAAACTGGATGAGCAGCGACATGTTTCAATCTATCAAGAAAAAAGAAGTCCAGTTGCCATGACTCAACTTCCAGAGAAACCATCTTGACTGCTGACACTGGTATTGCCAACATTCAGGCTGCCCTTTGCTGTGTAAAGCTTGGCACTCTTTTTTCCTGCTGGCGAGATGGGCACAATATTTTGCACCAATTTCAGAACATATTGTGGCATTTTGAATCATGGATACAGAAGCATAATATTCCATGATAAACCAGAGGTTTTATTGAATTTGCTAACTCTTATATTTTTAAAAGTGCAGCACATATGCATGCCAATCAATAGAGCACAAAGATTCTATCCAGGAATTGATGTTGGATTTGCATGAAAGGAGGATGAGAGAACATGTCTGTGAAGATTCTCAGTCATCCAGGTGAGTTTATCTGGAAGTTGAGTCATGGCAAATGGACTTCTTTTTCTTGAGAGATTGAAATGTTTCACTGCTCATTCAAACAGCTTCATCAGTTTGGCTGATCTCAGACTGATGAAGTTGTTTGGATGAGCAGCAAAATGCTTCTATCTCTCAAGAAAAAGAAGTCCATTTGCCATTACTCAACTTCTAGATAACCTGAGGAACAGTTTGTATTTTTCACTCGAAGCAGCTTCAACCATTTCTCTGCTTTGCAATGTTAACAGTGGAAAAAACTTGTACCACTGCCATAAAACATTCTCCCAAACCTTAGACCGCGGTCATACCTGGGTTTCCTTCATATTTAAATTTCCTGCATATTTTGGGGGGTTTTTAATGAGCAGTTGGTGTCCTCTCCTCTGCATCATACCTTTCTATTCTGGTTCTGTCCTAAGCTGTGTACTACGCATTTTGTCCTACTTTCTGGCTCCAGTTTCCAAGGTTCTGTCTTTTAAGCCGGGTAGAAAGGGGAGAAACTGAATTTACTGCGTATTTTCAGCCCCTGGCGGTGGTTTAGAAAACTTTGCTGAAACTCCTGTTCGAGGTGCGTGGCTGGCCGGGAGCAGAATTTGCTTTTCTTCCTGGTTAGAATGCAATCTTTTACTGCGTAATTCTCCGATGGGAAACTACGCAGAAAACGCAGGTATGACCGTGGTCTTAGTCACAAATGCATGCACACTGACAATATAGAAATAATCAGCTAAACTTGCACTGATGTTGGCACAGCAGTTGGGAAGGAAGGAAGGACAATAACTGGAGTAATCAGACAAGGAAATAGCCCACATTTTTCATGACTTGTGATATGGTCCATGATTTCACATGAATGAGATTGTCAACAGCCTGACCCTGACTTGGGCCTTTTTGGTGGCAGGACTTTTTCTTTTTCTTTCTTTCTCTGTCTCATTCTTTTCGAGTCTAGGCTGGAATGATTCCTCCACGGACAAAAGGATCCCTTTAAGAAGGATTGCTGTTGCAAAGCGGCCCTTTCCTGTGTGATCAAACAGTCCTTCTTTGTTGAGCTAAAAGCAAAAAAGTGTGCTCCTTATTATATACAGCCCCGTAGTGCATAAAGCCAGAGGGGAGAGATTTCCCCCACACACACACACACAACGTGCACATCACTCTCTGGGCAGTTTACCATCTATTTATGCCGGCTACACATTGTGCCCACTACCCCCAAGCACGCTGGGTACTCATTTTGCTGGCCTCAGGAGAATGGAAGGCTCAGTCAACCACAATACCTCTGTGCCATGTGGCTCCTAAGCCTAAAAGAGCGAGTATGAACTCCATTCCTGCTTCTACCTTTTGTCTGAAACAGTATTCTTGTGCTCAGTGAAAATCTTGAGGTTCTGCTTTGTTCCCTGTGGGTGCCTATCTACTGTGGGTGTGAGGGAGGAAACCCTTTCAGAAGGAGCTAAGGTAGGGTTGAGGAACCTCCCCAGAATTCTGAGCCTATATTGCCAGCGATAAAGGACTATGGGAGTTGTGGTCTAAAACATCTGAAGGGCCAGAGGTTCCCCAGCCCTGACCGAGGGAGTTGGGGGCTGAGAAATAGGGGCCACTTTCTCCCACTCTCCTCTATCTCAGCAGGTGACACTGTGTTCCTTCTATGGCAGCCCTGGTTCTGACTTCTTTCCTTGGTTGCACTGGCCACATTTCACAAAAATGCAGGTGAAATGAATGCCTTAACATCATCATGACTCATCTCCCTCCTTCAGTAAGAGCCTTGGTTTTCTTTTAAAGAGGTTACCATTTTCCAGCAAGCTAGTAGAGTCTAGGGAGGTAAGTCTGAGATAGAGAAAACACGGGGAGGGGGGGTTGAGGCTGGCACTGCACCCTGGAGGGTCAGCTTGTCTGCTTCAAGCTGCCTGATCATAGAGCTGGGAGCAATACGGGAGAACGGAGGAGGTCGCTAATGCCTGAGGTTGAAAGAAGTAATATCCTGCCCCCGGCTGTGCTGTACCGCCGTAACTAAAATGACTACCTTTTTGCCTGCACTTAAAAAAAACCATTGTGTTCAGTGGTACTTAATCCCAGATAACCGAGCATAAAATTAAAGCCTGACTTGCAAGAATAGAAAGCGCATTTCTCATTGGATTCTTGGGAATTTCTAATCAGATTCCAAAGATATTAAAAGTATGAGAAGGGGCGAGACGGCCTGATTCCACAAGGTTGACTCGGGCTTCTACCTTTCGCCTAGAGTAGCGGTGGACAAACTTTGGCCCTCCAGATGTTTTGGACCACAACTCCCACAGTCCTTTGTCATTGGCAATACAGACTTGGAATTCTGGGAGTTTATTTATTTTATTTTTTATTTATTTTTACAACTTATATGCCACCCAGTACCCAAAAGTCTCTGGGTGGCTTACAACCACCCAGTTGTGGTCACAAAACATCTGGAGTGCTAAAGTTTGGCCACCACTGGCCTAGAGCATGGTGAAATAGGCTTCTCTTGAATCAGCCAAAACCTCCTGAGGCTTGCCTGACAAAGGAGACTGCTGAAGAATATGGTTCAGGTTGCTCAATATGATCTCATCCGGACCTGGCAGGACCTGGCAGTAATTTTCTAAGCAGCTTTCCCCGTTTCACAATCTCGGCTTCCAAACTGTGTAATGAAAAGTCTGATTCCACACGGTTGATAGACAAGGAAAAGTTTCAAGAAGTGGGTTTTTCAAGTAGGACAGGTGAAACTTGCCAATTTTGCTTTCCCCCCCCACACTTGATTGAGTGGAAGGATGGGACCCTGACTTATCTGGGTCTCACATTGATGACGAAGTGGCAATGAGTCCTATGGCAGCCGTGTGGCATTAAGATGGCAGCTGCCACATGGTATGGAGGTGGGAAACCCTGCGAAAGCTCATGGATGCAGCCGCCAGCCGCAACTGGCTGGCAAAGCCGGGGAGCGGTTTCCTGGTGGACTGAAGGGCAGGATTCCACTTCCAGGTCGCTGCCTTCATATTGGCTGAGCTGAAGCTTGATTACCCAATTCCTCCAGCCCTTGATGTGCCCACGTGTTTGGGGTTGTTTACATGGCATTGGGGAGTCACTATGTTGATCTGTTTCTGTTCTGTCACAACTGGATGGCGTTGACAGGCACTGGGGTGGATCCAACCAGTGGTCGGACAGCAGGCGGGTACCTGCATCATGTGGTGAGGGAGAAATCCTGGTATGGGGTACCAGGGGTGGGGGCACAGGTCTGTCTCAACTTGGGGGAAGTGGAATTTGCCCCCTGCCCCTGGTCGGCAGGGAGCCTCCAGGAGAAACTGCCAACCCAAAGGGTCTCATAGGGAGATAGCAGTCTGCATCGGGAGGCACTTGGTTCCCCCAAAGAGTTTGGAGGATCCAACCCGGTGCCTTGACCTGAATAACTGCTGCTGTGATCAATAAAGTTGTCGCCTTTTTTTCCCAGTTATGGTGTGTGAGTGCTCACCTGTAGGACATCAACCTCATCTCCCATTTTAAAGCAGAAGGCCCATGACCCACACCATGACAAATTATTAAAAGCCACACAAATTCTGGATGAACTACCGTAGGCAGACAGTCACTACAGAGGGAGGGAGGGAGGGAGAAATTTCAAAAGAGAAGTACTTCTCTTTCATCTCAGCGTCAAACAGCAATGAAGCGATCTGATGTCCAGTCCACTGGCTCCATCTGTTCCCTGCCCTACTTGTTCTTTGGATCTCAATTCAATGGGTATTGTGACCAGAAAACTGTGATTTCTTTTTCAGTCAATGACTTCGCGACAGGAAAGGAAAATGCATTTTTAAGATGAGAGTGTTAGTCTCCCTCATCTCTCTGTGTTTTTCTTTCTCATTCACCCAAATTCATCACGGTCCACAAATTCTGGATTTAACATGAGGAATCTGCTGATCTGCTCTTCTGTGCAATGAATGCCTCCTGGCTCTTTGAATCATCCTGAGGATGCCTCAGAAATGCACAAAAACCCCAGTTTAGTTTCTTTTTGCATATTTCTCTAAATCCTCCAAATAGGCATATCATTATCATCATTGTTGTTTTTGTTTTGTTTTTGTTTTTGTTTTTGTCATCATTAGACATGGGCATGACCAGAAAAAATGACGTTTCTAGTTTTCGTTTGTCTGAATGGGTCCGTTTTGGCTCGTTTCCGTTTGTCGTGAAATTTTTCAAAAATTTGTCATTTCTGTTTGTTGTTTTTCGTTTCCACCGCGATTTAGCAAAATTTGACTTCCCAGAGCATAGGGGCGTCCCGCAATCAGGGTCGGCGCTAGGTGTTTTTGCACCCTAGGCGGCGGGCGGGGCAGGGGTGGGGGGAATGTGCGGGCGGGTGGCGGTGGCGGGGGCCATGGGTGGGGCGGCGGCGGGCGGGCGAGTGGGCAGGCTGTGGCGTGGGCAGATGAGCAAGTGGGCAGTTAGGATATCACTTAGGAAGGATAGAGGTTCTGTTCTTTTTTAAAATAAATCACCCTCCCACTCTGCGATTTCTTTATCCAGGTCAGAAAAAAATCCTCAAACTCCAGAAAGTGAATAAACTGTCAAAAAAGCTGCAGGGAATCAAAGCCATTGGTGGAATGGTTCAAAAAACACCAGCACCAGCAGCCAGCCGTCCCTCCCTCAACCACATCCATGCATGGTCCCCATCAAAAACCTGCATTGGTGGAATGGTTCAAAAAAATTGCATGCCCAAAAATGGGCAGGTCTAAAAAAATAAAATAAAATAAAATAAAATAAAATAAAATCAATATGACGTTTTATTGCTATAAAATACCCACTGCTGCTACTATAAAAATTCAGGCATTTAAAATAAATAAATTTCACATGTTTTGTGGTGATTTGGTGTGTTTTTGACCACAATTTCAAAAGAAAAATTGTGGTCGCCATTTTGGATCCCCCCCCCACCGCATGGCATGCAGCGAGAGACAGACGACGAGGATGACCCTCCCCGAGCCTGGTGCAATCAGCCCAGGACAGGAGAAGAGGGGGGGAAAGGCCAGGGACCCCCAGAAATCACCCCTCTGGTAGGTGGCAAAGCCTCAGGCAGGCATATTTTCGCCTGCTTTTTTTGGCCGGGAGTCGGGGTTTTTTAAAAAAACTTTTTAAACTTTTTCTGTGCTTCGCATCACGCGATCGCCGTGATGCCACAAACGGAAACGAAAAACCCGACCAAATTTTTCTTTTTTCGGTTCGAGTTCGAGTTCTGACAGCTTAATTATCGTTACTGTTTTCGTTACGTAACGGAAACGATAACCGAAAATGGAAATGACAGTTTCGCGAAGTCGTGCCCATGTCTAGTCGTCATCATCATCGTCATTGTCATCGTCATCGTAGTCGTCGTCGTCGTCATCATCATCATCATCATCATCATCATCATCATCATCATCATGTTAGAGAACTGCAGAGCTGCAACAGACCCTGTGGATCATGAAGTCCTTCCCCTGTCAAGGAGGCTCAGTGAAGAATCATCCTGGCTCCATAGACAGATGGACATTTGGGCTATCCATTTGTCCAATATTCCCATTTTCTAACATCACAACCTGATTTATAACAACAACAACATCAAGTTTCCATTTGCATGTTGGCAAAATTAAAAAGGGAAAAGAAAAGAGATGGAGAGATATAAAAAAGCAAAATACTGAGGCACTTCAAAAAGACTGCCAGGTTTATTGCAGCATGAGCTTCATGGATCCAAATCCAGTTCCGACTTGGGACTGCAAGTACATGCCCTGTCTATTTATTTAAACATCTCCCCAAGATGAGGTGAGGAGGAAAGAGATAAAAGACTAAGTAACAAAGTACATGGTTTTTCAACACAGGAATGTGCCTGTCAAGCAGTTGATTATTTTTGTCTGCAGATCCTGGCATGGCCAATAAGCTGTAGGTCAACAGGTCTGCCACAAGAATGTTAGGAGATGCTTTTATTTATTTATTTATTTATTTTTGCACTTATTGACCACCCATTTTTCCCATAGGGAACTCAGGGCAGTATACAGCATGTCACCGGGTGGCGACAACCCAACTATAACCCCGATACATAGCAAACACAAAAACATCATAAGAAATACAGAAACACAATAAAATACCCACCAATATGGAGAGACCATATACCAATACAAAAAAATGGCCAAGAGAAGTAGACCTCGCACCACCCACCAAACAGGTAAAATCCGGCAAGTGGGGGGACAAAAAAACACATAGGGCAGAGTTTTTAAAAACGTAATCCTCTACACCACACAGGTCACAATTGGGTACTTCCAGTACATGAAGGATCCCGTTGTACCCAGCTGCTACAAAGGTATTAAAGACGAGGAGCTTGACCGAAAAAAGGACACCAGAGAGATGGCTGAATAAATAACGATCCAAGAGGAGATCTTTAGGTTTGAGGCACTCAACCAGGAGTTGAGTTCAGTTACTAGTATTAGGGCTCAGGGCAATGGTTTCAAACTACAAGAAAGAGATTCCATTTGAACATGAGGAAGAACTTCATGACAGTTAGAGCTGTTCGGCAGTGGAATAATATGCTGCCACAAAGGAGGGTGGTGGAGTCTCCTTCTTTGGAGGTTTTTAAGCAGAGGCTGGATGGCCATCTGTCAGAAATATTGTGATGGGGGTTCCTGCATGGCAGGGGTTTGGACTAGATGGCCCTTGAGGTCTCTTCCAGCTCTAGGATTCTATGATTCTATGGTTCTATGATTCTAAGTTGTTTCTAGGGAGGGGTCCCAGGGACTGATAGTTTTAATAGGGTTTTAAGTAAGTACAGTGGCGATTATGCTCAAGCTTGATATTGTCTTCTACTGTATTATCTTATATGGCTGATTCATAGAAAATTTTCATAGATACATTGCAGAGGTAGAGGATTTATGATAAGACGGCTTACATATTGTTACATACACTGTACACTGTGATGTTTTATGTACTTTTGCTTTGCTGGTCAATGACTATAACAAAAAATTTATTATTTTTATTATTATTATTACCGGGATGACCAAATCTAACAATTTCAATTTCTCTACATTCAAGAAGCCCACCACCATCATGCACTCTCCCAAATCTAGAAAACAAAAACAAAACACAAGTGCTATCTCTTAAATGTATTTTTAAAAATGCTAATTTCCATCATAGTGTTTTGATCAGATCTTTGGAACATTTGTATAAAAAAGAACCAACACAAACGTCTCACACACACACCCTCTCTCTGCATTCTTAAAGCCCTAAGGCTGACACTCCTAAGTTAGACAGGGCTACTAAACTACTGCTTTAATCCATGCCCCTAAGGTGGTTACCATAGCAGCTGTTTCATCCTCTTTGCGCTGCTGTACATCCAATGTACAAACATGCTTTGGTTCCCCTGTAACCCCTAAGGAGAAAATCGCTGTTTAATAAGCAGGTACCATTTAAGACTCATCTGAAAGTGACTGGCTGCCCGAGTGGGTTTTTTTTTAAAGGTCTTGTTATGCCTTACTGCTTTGAATGTGTTTTAAATCTTGGTTTTGTTTACCATTTCTCAACATGGTTTGTTGGTTCCTTTCTAATATTTGTCTACTTCTCGCTTTTACCTTTAAGTATTGACTTTTAATGATGTAAGACAGCTTTGTATACTCGTTGTTTTTAAGCTTTAAATATTGCCTCTTAATGATGTAAGCCACCTTGGGTCCTTTTCATGGGGAAATGCAAGGCAAAATTATATTAAAATAAATAAGCATGAAGTAATTTCACTAGCCTGCTGTATGCCTGGCGAGCTAACTTCGAAAATGGCTAAACTATACTAAAGAGGGAACAGGATAGCTCAGTATCGTAGAATCATAGAATCATAGAGTTGGAAGAGACCTCAAGGGCCATCTAGTCCAACCACCTGCCATGCAGGAACCCCCATCACAATATTTCTGACAGATGCCCATCCAGCCTCTGCTTAAAAACCTCCAAGGAAGGAGACTCCACTACCCTCCTTTGGGGCAGCATATTATTCCACTGCCGGACAGCTCTAACTGTCATGAAGGTCTTCCTGATGTTCAAATGGAATCTCTTTTCCTGTAGTTTGAAACCATTGCCCCGAGTCCTAGTCTCTGAGGGGTTGGGAGTTCAGTTCCCTACTGTGCCTCCTGGGAGAACTAGTGCCAGCCTGTGTGGCCTTGGGAAAGCTGCGCAGTCCCAGGATGCACACACACACTCCACCCAAAAAGAAGAAAGGAACAATGAACCAGTTCTAAGTACAGTACTCTGGAAAGGATCACGTAAGTCAGAACTGACTTGATGACACCTGATGGTTCTTATTACACCAAAGAGTAATAGTACAAAACCCAGCAAAACTGAAAATGGTGATGTGGTTCAAGACAATCTTTTTATTTATTTATTTATTTATTTATTTATTTATTTATTTATTTATTTACCACCCATCTTCCCAAAGGAACTCCGGGCAATTAACAAAGAAGGGTAAAACAGTCAATGTAAAATCAGTACAACAATCAAGACGCACATGCACGCACACTCAAATAAGAATAATAATAATCAAAAGAATCATCGGCAAGGCAGCATCTCTGATGGAAGAGGGGAAGGAAAGGGGCCCCTCCCTCTGCTCCCACCCAAGTCTCAGTGAACTTTATGAGAGGATTCATATCATATGCAATAGCACAGTCAGTTAATATTTTTCTGTTTAAGATATGGGAGTTAAATGACACCATAGGGTAACCATCAATGGCTTCACTGCCATTAATGCATTTGGCTTGTTTGTTTGGCTTTAATTACAATGTGATCCCATATGCTGTCTAATTCCAATCAATTTCTTTTTCTTTCTTTCTTTCTTTCTTTCTTTCTTTCTTTCTTTCTTTCTTTCTTTCTTTCTTTCTCTCTCTCTCTCTCTCTCTCTCTCTCTCTCTCTCTCTCTCTCTCTCTCTCTCTTTTCCAACCCAAAATTAGTTTTGTAACTGGGCGGTTCTCTCCTCAGCTTACTTCCATGTATAAGACGACCCTCAATTTTCAGTCTAATAATTTCAGACAAAAATATTGTCTCATGCATGGAAAAATCCATAAGTCAATTCAGTGCAATTCTTGCATCAACTTGTGATTTTTGTTTGTTTCAAAAAAAGGAACAAAAAGACATTTAACTAACTTGTTTTAAGTACCTTTTAAAATAACAAAAGGTGAACTTTGAAAACATCTTTTTGGTCAGCCAAGAACCACTTTGGAACATTTGGGGAGTACTAAATTGTTGCACAGAGAGTTGGAAAAAGAAAAGCAGGAACCCCAAACCTTGTCAGTCCCATCCATGGTCACTTTGCTCAATGCGTCATCCAGAAAGCATGAGCCAGAGTCCAACATGGCTGAGGAACCACAGGATCGTACAGACCCAGGGCCCTCAGACATCCAGGATGCCAAGCCCCAAGTTGACAGTATCACTATGGCTGACCTTGGACTCTCAAGCAGAGAATCATAGAATCCTACAGTTGGAAGAGACCTTGAGGGCCATCCAGTCCAAACCCCTCCCATGCAGGAACCCCCATCACAATATTTCCAACAGATGGCCATCCAGCCTCTGCTTAAAAACCTCCAAAGAAGGAGACTCCACCACCCTCCTTTGAGGCAGCATCTTCCACTACTGGACAGCTCTAACCATCAGGAAGTTCCTCCTAATGTTCAAATGGAATCTCCTGTAACTTGAAACCATTGCCCTGAGTCCTAGTGTCTGAAACCTTCTTCAATATGACTAAAGAATTAAATCAAATACAGGTTAAAAGAGAGGATGTTTTAGGACTAATTAATAAATTGAAGATTAACAAGTCACTGGGCCCAGATGGCATCCACCCAAGGGTTTTTAGGGAACTGAGAAATGAAATTGCAGATCTCTTAACAGTAATATGCAACTTGTCTCTTAAAATGGCCACAGTGCCGGAGGACTGGAGGATAGTAGATGTCACACCAATTTTTTTAAAAAAGGAAGGAGGGGGGACCCGGGAAACTACAGGCCAGTTAGCCTTACATCTGTTCCAGGGAAGATGGTGGAAAGTCTCATCGAAGAGAAAATCTTAAAACACATAAAAGAACAAACCTTGCTGAGAGAAAATCAGCATGGCTTCTGTAAGGGTAAATCTTGTCTTACAAACCTTTTAGAATTTTTTGAAAAGGTCAACAGGCATGTGGATTTGGGTGAACCGGTGGATATAGTCTATCTGGATTTTCAAAAGGCTTTTGACACAGTCCCTCACCAAAGGCTGCTGAGTAAATTGCAGTCAGGGGATAAGAGGGCAGGTCCTCTTATGGATTGAGAACTGGTTGAGATCCAGGAAACAAAGAGTAGGTGTCAATGGGAAATTTTCACAATGGAGAGAGGTGAAAAGCGGTGTGCCCCAGGGATCTGTCCTGGCACCTGTGCTTTTCAATCTGTTCATAAATGACCTGGAGACAGGGATAAGCAGTGAGGTGGCCAAGTTTGCAGATGACACAAAACTTTTCTGTGTGGTAAAAACCAGAGAAGATTGTGAAGAGCTCCAGAAGGATCTCTCCAAACTGGGGGAATGGGCTGAGAAATGGCAAATGCCTTTTAATGTAACCAAATGTAAAGTAATGCATATTGGGGCAAAAAATCAAAACTTTATCTATCAACTCATGGGCTCTGAGTTATCCGTGGCAGATCAGGAAAGAGATCTTGGTGTGTTGGTGGACAGCTCCATGAAGGTGTGTCCCCAATGTGTGGCAGCGGTGAAGAAGGCCAATTCCATGCTAGGGATTATCAAAAAGGGGATTGAAAATAAAACAGCCAACATTATAATGCCATTATACAAAATAGAGATGGGCACGACCAGGGAAAATGACGTTTTCGAGTTGTCGTGTGTCGGAGCCGGCCCGTTTCGGCTCATTTCAGTTTTTTGTGAAATTTTTCAAAAATTTGTCATTTCGTTTGTCATTTTTTGTCTGTCGTTAGTACTGGTTTGAGGGGGGAGGGGGCTCCTGGAGGCACCTCTCTGGGGTGGGTGCCTCCTCTGGCCCGCTACAAAATGGCATGCATAGCCAATTGGATATGCATACCAAGTTGAGACTCGAGACACCTCTTTTTTGGGTGCCTCTCTCTGTTGACCACAGGCCCACTGCTAACTGCAGTGTCACAGTGCGCACACTGGGGGAAGGCTCCTCCTCAGTCTGGGTGCTCTGTGGTTCACCAAGAAGGGAACTGTACTTGCATGTGTAGTGCAAAGCGAGTACAGATTTGGCTTGGGGTTAGGGGGGTTAGCGCAAGGGCTAGGCTTAGGGTTGTTATGGGTAATGTTAGGGTGAGTTCATGGGGTGCACCTCTGGGTGCCTCTCTGACCCACTAAGAAGGACAGTGTACTGGCGTATGGGTTAGGGTTAGGGTTAGGGTTCGTGCTAGGGTTAGTGGGCTTTTTATGCCCGACTGGCACATCCCAGAAGTCTCGGTCAAAACCTGGTCAAGTGGCCATGCAATTGGTGGAATGGCTCCAAAAATTTGCATGGTCCATTCCCATGGCCAGCCCATCATTGCGCAGGTGTAAAAAAATAAAAATAAAAATAAAATAAAATAAAATAAAATCAATGGACACGTTTTGTTGCAAGAAAAACCCACTGCTGCTACTGTAAAAATTCAGGCAGTTTTAAAATAGCTATTTTCGCATGTTTCTGTGATGCTTTGGTGTGTTTTTGGACCACCACGATTTCAAAATAAATAAATATTGCTTGCGGTCGCCCCATTTTGGATCCCCCGCCCGCACCGCATGGCATGGCGAGTTGGCGTGGTGAGACGATGAGGATGCACAGCCCAGGAGAGGAGAGGGGGGGAGGCCGGGGACGCCCCCCCCAGAAACCACCCTTCTGGTAGGTGCCCTCACTCAGGCAGGCATATTTTCACCTGCTTTTTTGGCCGGGAATCGGGGGTTTTTATTTTTAAATTTTTTTGTGCCGCGCCGCTTGGCGAGTTGGCGAGAAGACGAGGATGCACAGCCCAGGAGAGGAGAGGGGGGGAGAGGCCGGGGACCCCCCCCCCAGAAACCATCCCTCTGGTAGGTGCCCTCACTCAGGCAGGCATATTTTTGCCTCATTTTTGGCCGGGAATCAGGGTTTTTTTATTTTTAAAACTTTTTTCCTGAGCCGCTTGGCATGGCGCGATCACTGTGATGCCGCCAGGAACAACCACGACAAATCAGACCCAATTTTTCTTTAGTCGATTCGAGTTCGAGTTATGGCGGAGTAATTGACGTTCTTCGTTTCGTTACGTAACGGAAACGAGGAATGGAAACGGAAACGAGGATTTCGCCGAGTCGTGCCCATGTCTAATACAAAACAATAATAAGGCCCCACCTGGAGTATTGTGTACAATTCTGGTCACCGCATCTCAGGAAAGACATCGTGGAACTGGAAAAGGTGCAGAAGAGAGCGACTAAAATGATTACTGGGCTGGGGCACCTCCCTTATGAAGAAAGGCTAAAACATTTGGGGCTCTTTAGTCTGGAAAAAAGGCGCCTGAGGGGGGATATGATTGAGACATACAAAATAATGCAGGGCATGAGTAAAGTGGATAGAGGGAAGCTCTTATCCCGCTCACAAAATACCAGAACTAGGGGACATACACTCAAATTGAGGGCTGGGAGAGTAAGAACAGACAAAAGAAAATATTTTTTCACCCAGCGCGTTGTTACTCTGTGGAACTCCCTGCCACAGGAGGTGGTGATGGCATTTGGCCTGGATGCCTTCAAAATGGGATTGGACAGATTCCTGGAGGAAAAGTCCATCACAGGTTACAAACCATGATGGAGAAACCATGGTACTTCAAGGGCCAGATGCAGGGGAGTAATATCAGGAGACAGATATCTAGTCTCATGCGCTTCCAAATCTTCCTGTATCTTCCCATGCCACTGTGAGATACTGGAAGCTGGACTAGATGGGCCTTTGGCCTGATCCAGCATGGCTCTTCTTATGTTCTTATGTTCTTATGTTCTTATCCTTTCAAATATTTAAACAAAGCTACTAGACATGGGCACGACTTGGCGAAATTCTCGTTTCCCTTTCCGTTCCTTGTTTCCGTTACGCAACGGAAACGGTAACGACAATTAAGCCGTCAGAACTCGAACTTGAACCAATAAAAGAAAAATTGGGTCTGATTTGTCATTGTTGTTCATGGCATCACGGCGATCGCGCGATGCCAAGCGGCACAGAAAAAAAGTTTTTTAAAAAAACCCGATTCCCAGCCAAAAAAAGCAGGCGAAAATATGCCTGCCTGAGTGAGGGCACCTACCAGAGGGGTGGTTTCTGGGGGGGTCCCCGGCCTCCCCCCCTCTCCTGTCCTGGGCTGCTCTGGTGGGGGGCATCCTCGTCGTCTCGCCATGCCATGTGGTGTGGGGGGATCCAAAATGGCAACCTCAATATTTTTTTTGAAATCATGGTCCAAAAACCCACCAAAGCACCACACAGAAACATGCGAAAATTAGGTATTTTAACTGCTTGAATTTTTACAGTAGCAGCAGTGGGTTTTTCTTGCAATAAACGTCTGTCTCCAATTCGATTGATTTTATTTTATTTTATTTTTATTTTATTTTTTTTACACTTGCGCAATGATGGGCTGGCCATGGGATGGGACCATGCAAATTTTTGGAGCCATTCCACCAATCGCATGGCCACTTGGCCAGGTTTTGACTGAGACTTCTGGGATGTGCCGGTCAGGCATAAAAAGCCCACTATAACCCTAGCCCTAACCCTAACCCTAGCCCTAACCCTAAACCTAACCCATACGCCAGTACATTGTCCTTCTTAGTGGGTCAGAGGCACCCAGAGGTGCAGCCCACTAACTCACCCTAACCTTACCCGTAATAACCCTAAGCCTAGCCCTTGCCCTAACCCCAACCCTAAGCCAGATCTGTACTCGCATTGCACTACACGCAAGTAGTAGTAGGGCAGGTTGGAGGGCCAGAAGGGGGGAGGAGTCGCCATTGTATACAGGGAATCGCTTCATGTGACCAGAGCCTCGACATTGGTGACTCCGGGGCTTGAATGCCTCCACCTGTTGGTAGGTCAGCGGGAGAGATTTGGCATTGTGCTGGGCTACCGTGCTCCCCGCAACCCAACACAATCCCTACCAGAGCTCTCGGAGTTCATCGCCGCTGCTCTGTTGAAGTCCCCCCAGCTTTTGGTCGTCGGGGACTTCAACGTGCATGCTGGCGGTGAGCTCGCTGGTGCAGCCCTGGAATTCATGGAAACCATGACGTCCATGAGCCTATCCCAGCATGTTTCTTGCCCTACCCACAGGAGTGGGCATACCCTGGATCTGGTACTTACCTCCATGTCGGGGGATTCTCATCTGGAGGTGTGGGACATTGTTCCCACACCTGTGTCATGGTCAGATCATTACCTGTTGTCTTTTTCCCTGGCAGTGGCGGCCCCTCCTCGCGGGGACCAACGGCCCCCTGTTTGGGCCCGCCCCCGAAGGCTTCTTGATCCAGCGCGGTTCCGGGAAGCCTTCGGGGAGCTTCCTGGTGGTCTGGCTGACGATCCGGTCGAGGCCTTGGCCAACCTATGGTTTGAGTCAGCTGCCGATGCCGTCGACCGAATCACCCCCAGCGTCTCCTCCGTGGCAGAGCTCGTGCTCATGTGGTTCACGGCGGAGCTAAGAGCGATGAAGCAGGAACGGAGGAGACTGAGAGCATCTGGAGACAGAGCCGGATCCAAATATGCTGTTGTGAAGACTGGCGCTACTCCCGATTCTTTTTACTCCTGAGAATTGGTGAGGCCTCGAACCGTCAGGCAGAACTCTTCTGGGTGGTTCGGGACCTCACCAATCCTAGTCTGGCTAGGCCTCCTCCTACTGATTTCAGTAGTGAGAATTTTGCAGTCTTTTTAGATCCAAAATAGAGGCCATCCGTGCCGAAGTAGCACTAGTCCTCCCTCGCCATCCCCAGCTCCTGCACCCCCGCTTTTGGTTGAGTTTGGGCCTGTCTCTCCTTTAGACGCCTTATTGCCCACTGCCGCCCCGCAACCACCCCCTTCGATCCTTGCCCATCTTGGCTCATTAAATCCCAGGGAGCATGCCCGAGTGGGCCGCAGCCATTTCCTTCATTTTATTTTTGAAAAAACCGGGACTTTATTTTTGTTCCCTTCATTTTTTTCAATCATTCTTGGAGGAACAGCGGTGCCTTGATCCTTGCCAGTCCGGCTTCAGGCCTGGCCACCGAGACAGCTCTGGGATGGGACCTCTACCCTGCTCCTGGATTTGTCAGCGGCCTTCGATACCGTCGACCACGGTATCTTACTGGACCGGCTCCTGGAGGTGGGGATCGGGGGCACTGTTCTCAGTTGGCTCCTGTCCTTCCTTCAGGGCCGGTGCCATATGTGCAGCATGGGGAGAGTTGTCGGCCACACTTTGCGGGGTTCCGCAGGCTCGTCTCTCTCCCCATGCTGTTTAACATCTATGTAAGGCCGCTGGCTGGGGTCATCAGGAGATTTGGGCTGCGTTGTCATCAGTACGCTGATGACACGGGACCTCTGCAGTGGAAGCTGTCCGGTCCCTCGACCAGTGTCTGGAGCGGTTATGGCTTGGACCAGGGCCAACAGGCTCAAACTCAACCCTGAGAAGACCGAGGTGATGTTCTTCGGGAGTTCCCCGTCTGGGTATAACCAGTTTGGAGGGTGTTTCCCTCCAGGTGGCGGAGAGGGTTCGCTCTGGGCGTGATCCTGGACCCAGCCCTGTCCCTGGACTAGCCCGCATTTTTCATCTTCGCCAGATCGCCCAGATTCGCCCCTATCTAACTCCCTGACCCATCCAGGCGCTGGTGATCTCGAGGCTGGACTACTGTAATGCTCTCTACATGGGGTTGCCCTTGACTCTCCTCCGGCGATCTTAGCGGGTGCAAAATGCAGCCTGGTGGCGGGTGCGCGTCGCTGCGGCATCACCCCGGTCCTGGCCCAGCTGCATTGGCCCAAGGTCTTGGTTTTAGTTTATAAGGCCCTCCATGGCCTGGGCCCGGACTACCTGGCGGGAGCGGATCGCGCCCTAACCTTCCATCCCTCCGAGAAGCCAGGCGGTCCCGTACTAACCGGGCTTTCTCGGTGGCTGCTCCTTCTTTAAACAGCCTCCCTAGCGAAGTGCGCTCTGCAGAGTCCCTGCTGGCCTTCCGTAAGCCATTCTATTCCGAGGCCTTCGGTGACCTAAGCCCTCTCTTAGCTTTTTTTTCCGCCATCAATAATCAATAATCAGGTTGTATTTCACATAGCAGCAGTGAGGTCTAAATTAAAGGGTGCGCCCCTGCTGCAGTTGTTTATTCGTCTTTTATTAATTTATTAATTTATGCTGATTTTGTGATTATGTCTTCCTATGTGTTTATTTTACCCAATTGTGTGTATCTCCTGATCTGCTCTGCTATGTTCGCAAGATGGGCATATAAATTCAATAATAAATAAATAAATAAATAAAGTACATTTCCCTTCTTAGTGAGCCAGAGGGCGCCCAGCAGAGGCATTCTTCTCTCACCTCGCTCACCAGTCCAAAGTTCCAAAAAACTCTGTACGCCAGTATGCTGTCCTTCTTAGTGAGCTAGAGGCACCCAAAAGAGAGGTGCCTCTGCCAGTGCCACTTGGTACGCAATGGCTACACGGTCATGTACCCTTCCTTCTCCCTTTGTAGGGGGCCAGAGGAGGCATCCACCCCAGAGAGGTGCCTCCAGGAGCCTGCTAAATGCCTTCCCTTCATAGCGGGCCAGAGGAGGCACCCACCCCAGAGAGGTGCCTCCAGGAGCCCGCTACCCTACCCCCCCTAAACCAGTACTAACGACAGACAACAAACGAAACGACAAATTTTTGAAAAATTTCACGAAAAAAGGAAACGAGCCGAAACGACACACAACAACTCGAAACGTCATTTTTCCTGGTCGTGCCCATCTCTAATAGCTACCATATCCCCTCTCAGTCTTGTCTTTGTAAGACTAAACATTCCCAGCTCCCTAAGCCGTTCCTCATAAGACATATGTTCCAGACCTTAAACCATCCTGGTTGCCCTCTTCTGGACCTGTTCAAGGTTGTCAACATCCTTTTTAAGTTGAGGTGCACAGAACATGACACAGTACTTCAGATGGGGTCTGACCAGAGCAGAATAGTGTGGTATTATCACCTCCCTTTCTCTAGATACTATGCTTCTGTTGATGCAACCAAGAATCACATTGGATTTCTAGACCACCACATCACACTGTTGACTCATGTTCAATTTGTGGTTCACCCATACTCCCAGCTCCCTTTCATGGGTACTATTCTCCAGCTAGGTTTCTCCGATCCTATATCTATGCAATTCATTTTTTTTAACTAGATGCAGCACCCTAAATTTCCCTCTGTTAAAACCCATTCTGTTAGCTTTGGCCCAGCATTCTAGTCTGTCAAGGTCGTTTTGTATTTTTATCCTATCCTATCGCTCCCAATTTACCCTCTGAGATTATTGGCCTTCCTTGACTTCAGGGCTGTCCTTGGACTTTGTATCTCCCTGATTTGCCTTTGGTAACCTCTGGCTATATGATTTTGGCCAGTTTCTTCCTTAACACAATGCAATGTGCAGTTATACCTTTGAGATGGGGTGAGGGCACATAAAGAAATCCTGCCCCATTCCCATCCCCAGGTGTACAGGAGCCCCTGGAAGCCTTTGCCTCTCTAACATCCCAGACAACAAAGAGGTTGTGAGGTCATGTGGCAGAATGCACCAGCTGTCTCACAATCGGCACCACTGCCCTGCCTTCCTGTCACAAAAACTGGTAAAACTAGTTTTGAAGTTAAACACACACACACACAAACACACACACAAACACACACACACACACACACACACACAGAGAGAGAGAGAGAGAGAGAGAGAGAGAGAGAGAGAGAGGCAAGCACAAATTTGCATACAATATTGCATATTGCCATGGGTAAATCTTTCCATGAGTATTGATGGAACATGCAGAGATGGAGATGTCTACAGGAAGAGATCACACACTTTTAGGGAACTGTTAATAAATAAACATGGGAAGGGGGTTAAACAAATTGCATTGTTTACTTTGAAAGCGGAACATTATAATGTCTTTTTAAATTTTAAATTGGGTTTAAAATTATGTTGCATGACTACGCTAAAAGCCTCACCAGAATGGAGGTGGTGGAGGAGAAATCGCATCCATTACTTTATTATCTACCTTCCCTTGCCTCTCCCTGGAGCTTTTAGAGAGGGAAACAGTGGCATGAATTTTTGTCAGCTCCGTTTCCCACTCACTGCAAAAGAATTCTTTGCTTCTCCTGCCTTCCTTCCACACAGCATCATTCCCTCGCCCTTCTGTTTTCTTTTGGCGTCCTCCCCTTTGCTGTGTTTTTCATCAGGCCAGCAGACAACACAATGCCTGGGATATGGGGGAGCCGGGGGGGGGGAGCGAGGAATGGAAAACTTCAAACATGTTCCCAGGTAGAGGCTGAAGCTGCAGGATCTGCAGTTAAACTAATGTTTGGAGATGGAGACTACAGACTTGAACAATGAATGTGAGATGCAGTCATAACAGGTTTGAGGTCAAGGGATATAGAATCCATGATTTCTCTCTTTCCATTCCATTAACCCAGTGGTTCTCAACCTGGGGGTCGGGACCCCTTTGGGGGTCAAATGACCATTTCACAGGGGTTGCCATGAGCCAATGAAGAAAAAGGCACAAACGGCTTGGGTCTGGAGAAGGAGGGGGAGGAACGGGGTAAAAGAGTGATTTACAGCCTGATAGGTTGGAGGGGATGTCATTCAATGGCACTGGAAGCTGTGATTGGCTGAGGTTGCCTATATACAGGGAAGTTCTCTATGGCTCCTGCGGCATAGTGGCCTGCCAAAGGGGGCTTGTGGCCTCTTCCAAGCAGGGCAAGGGGTCACCACAACATGAGGAACTGTATTAAAGGGTCCCAGCATTAGGAAGGCTGAGAACCACTGTGTTAGATGAAGGGACTGCCACTGAGAGGGTTGAAAGCAGAAGCACCCAACAGTAACACCCAGAACAGAAGAATTGGAGGTTACATTTGTCCTATATTTAGCAGATTTCATACCCACAACATCTGGAGAGGATGGTCATTAGTCTCTTTTATTCCTTTCTTCCCTCCCATCCAATGCTCTAGTCTAGAAGAACCAACCAGCAGTTGTGAAAGCCTTCATCTTTAATGGTCTTTCAAGTTTCTCATTCATTCCTTCATTCACTGCATTCTACAGCATTTGTATTACATTTTATAGATTGCATTTAGTGAAAATACATTGATAGATAGATAGATAGATAGATAGATAGATAGATAGATAGATAGATAGATAGATTGATTGATTGATTGATTGATTGATTGATTGATTGATTGATTGATTGATTGATTGATTGATTCTTTTTATATATTTCACTTAGTGAAAATCTACTAAGTGGTCTTACAACACATAAGTGCTTTGCACCATCATCCTCAAACCATAAGAATCAAAACAACAGTGAATAGAGACAAACAAATAAGACAAGTGATTTAAAAAATGCCAGGGACAGAGGGTTGTTTCAAGTCAGAAACAGCTTGTGGACCACGATGGGTAACTTCCCACAAACAATTTTGAGGGAAGGCACCCCATAGTTATGGGTCAGGTTAAGGTCTGAGCAAATTTTCCTTTATACAAATCTCCCATAGGAGTGCATTGAAAACGGAGTAATCCATAATCACGACAATTTTTTATGTTGTACGGATTTGCCCCATAGGCGATTTCGCCCCATGGGCGAGATTCCGTTAGGCAAATTTTCCCTATCTCCGGAATTTTTATGTTGTTCAGATTCTATGTTATACAAACCATTTGTTATACAAGGGTCCACTGTACAAGGTTTTCTTCCTTCTTACTTTTTGAACAACAACCCTGTGGGGTAGGTCCAGCTGAGAAAACAACACTGGCTCAAGACTTCCATGGATTTGTGAAGACCTGAAGCTATATTCCCTAAGTCCATGACATTAATCAGGTTTATTTTCCATTGAATGAATGCACTTTCAAAGTCAATGTTGCAACACATTTAACTTCCTCGCCTCACAACCATGTCTAGATTCCATGGTTGTGGGGATTAGCCTTCCGTTGTTTGTAGAAATTGGATTAAGCTTTTGTTATTCAGTTCTGTTGTTTCAGTTCCTCCCTTGTTACATTCTGCCCACCCTTCCAACACAGGTCTTCCCTTACCCTTCCCTTCCTTGATCTCTGCTAATCCTACTGTATCACTAGAGAAAGTTTCCTGACAAAATCCCAATTTAAGTACATTGCTTTTATTTAAAAGTGCATTGAACCAAATTAAACCACATTAGCAAATGTCCAACCTAACATAACTTTTTGTTGCAATATGTTAGGAGCTATCTCGTACTTTGGTTTACAAGTGCCTTTGTTAACGTAATGTTAGCTACATGAAAGGAAATTCATTGAAAATAATGCCTTGGTTTATGATTTTCCCCTGTAATGCATGGGGGGGGAAGTACCCAGGATACATTGTGCCCCCATGTGTCTCCGGTTTACGAATTTTCCGCATAACGTCATGGAGAACACATTGAATTCTTAAACCACGGTTTGACTGTATTGTTTATTATCTTCTCTTTCAGCACAGACAACTTCCAGAGTTCTGCTAAATGTTTTCTCTTACTTTTAGTGCATAAAACAGTGGGTGCTTATCTCGGTGTGCATTTGTGGAACCCTAAGAAATATAATTTATGGGACCAGGAAACGCGTACTCTTGTCCAAACAATTTCTTCACTCGCTTGATGAAGCTAGTTTGCCTTACCTCATTCTCCTGTGAGGTAAGGCAAAGTAGCTCTAATTAAAAATTAAGATAATGGGCCTTCCCACCAATGTAAACACCCAAACAATTGCATTTATACCAGCATCAAGGTACTGAACGTGGATCAATGCTATGTTCCTTATAGTACTGGGGCAGAGGGAGAGGAATCACTTCCAGTTTCGGGGTCATAATTTTCTGTGCACAGCATTTAAAACAGACACAGAGCGATCAGTGTGATAACTCTCACTCTCAATATTTGTTTAGAGGTTCAGCTCATTCTATGATTCTGATTACACGGAGATCTCTCTTTGAGGGTTCTAGGGCTTTGGTACCTCATGCTGGGACTTGAGTTCTGAAACAGGGAGTCTGCTGTCTGGACATGAAGTGCAGACCTTATTGTGGTCATTCACTTAACATTAACCCATCAGTGCATGCATCTTTACGAAAGTTGTTCCTGCTTGGAATACCAGACATAATTCAATATTCTTAACAGCAGATAACTTTGACTATGGGAATAGGACTGGGTTCAGAATCTCTCTTTGCACATATTATTATGCAATGTCTATTCCTTTTCAAAAACATGCCCAGACCTTGTCTCCATCTTGAACAGGACTTACGGTTGGTATCCAGAACCAATCAGATAATAAGCAAATAAAAACAACACAAAATCTTGCCATGGATGCCGTGAGCCTGAGAAGCATAAAACTGGCTCAGGTGGCTAAAACACACAAATAAATACAGATATAACTTTTAAATGTCAAGGCAATTTTTAAAAGGTTTTAACCTTGTACCAAAAAAAGGGCTAGGCAAATCTGTTCTGTTTTATTGAACATGATACAAATGTTCAGAAAGAAGATGAAAAAATACAAGTGTTCACAGGCAAGTTAATCACAGGTTCAACTACAGTGGTAACATGTATAAAGAAATTAATTCATTCCAAATGAAATTATGTTAAACAATTTTTCCTTTATACAAATTTCCCATAGGAATGCATTGAAAACAGAATAATCCCTAATCATGCCCATTTTATGTTGTACGGATTCGCCCCATAGGCGATTCTGTTAAGCAAATTTCCCCTATCTCTGGAATTTTTTATGTTGTACAGATTTTATGCTATACAAACCATTTGTTATACGAGGGTCCACTGTATCTGCTTTAAAATGGTAGCAGCCTGCATAAGGGGAAGGGAAAAGTTGCTTTGAAAGAGACAGAACTGTTTGAAGGGAGGTGCCCATGTCTATACAGTATATGTATGAAGGCACACTGGTTTAACTGACACAGCCTTTCTCAAAGAATATTGGGTACTGTAGTTTGTGGAAGATGCTCGACATCTCTGTGGAAGAATCTTAGCTGCTCTCCCTGATCTGGGACACTAGGAAGAGGCACATCTCAACATTTCCCAGTCCAAGGGTATTATTATTAACCCATTAGTATTGGTACACACTGTAGATACAGGGGAAGCTCTAAAACCTCTACCCTTACTCTACTTTCAGGAAACTACTGTCAAACTTCAAAAAACAAAAACAACGAAATCACAGTTCTCCCCAAACAACAGTGAAAATGTTCCATTATCCGCAAGAGATATATTATCACTGCACAAGATGACAAGCCGTACCTAGCAAGGGGTAGCTTGGATGTTGAGAACACCAAGGGGAGCAGTCATGATGGACTAGAGGTGTCCTCTTGTGCTCTGACACACAGCTCTGTGTTGGGTGGGAAGTGATTAACTGATGAAAAAAGGGGAGA
Organism: Phrynocephalus forsythii; assembly: GCA_029282475.1. Taxonomy (NCBI): domain Eukaryota; kingdom Metazoa; phylum Chordata; class Lepidosauria; order Squamata; family Agamidae; genus Phrynocephalus; species Phrynocephalus forsythii. The sequence continues at coordinate 13,105,635 of JAPFRF010000002.1, forward strand.
CAGTTTCTGAAATGTGGTGTCACTTTGGTGAAGGGTAGTGAGCAGAAGTGTGTATCATGCAGACCAGTGGTTCTCCACCTGTGGGTCCCCAGATGTTCCTGGTCTGAAGCTCCCAGACGTCTTCATCACTAGCTGAGCTGGTCAGGATTTCTGGGAGTTGCAGCCCAGGAACATCTTGGGGACCCAGAGGTGGAGAACCACTGATGTAGACCTTTTTGACTGCTGCCGCTTGTGTTGTCAATATTCAGGCTTCCCTTCGCTATGTAAAGTTTGGAATCCTTTTTTTCTGGTTGGTGGTTGGGTGCAATATTGTGCAGCAATATTGGGTCCATTTCCTGGTGTTCTGAATGATGGATACAGAAACCACAATGACCTCCTGTGAGGAGGAGAGTGTGCCCCCCTCTTCCCAAGAACCTACATGCAACACAAGCCCACACTCACTGAGGGTCAGGGGAAGAACTAAAGTAGCAACAGAGAGAGGGAGAGGGGGAAAAGAGGAGTTGAGGGCAGAGAAGGAAGAGGAGGAGAGTGAGGTGGCCCTGGACAGTTAGATTGGGGTGAGGGAGAGCACTAAAGGAGAGGATTTATTAATTATTTTTTCCATTTGTTCTTGTTTTGAATTGTCAAAGCATTTTGATTTATTGTATTTTTGCTTGTTTGCTTATTTGTTCTTTTTATTATTATGATTTGATTATTTGGTCTGATTGATTAGTTTTTATTTACTATTTTAAGTTGTTTAACCTGTTTTTGTATTTTGTATATGTTTGTAAACCACCCAGAGTAGATTTTTTGCTAGATGGTTGTGGTATATAAATCAAATAAATAAATAAATAAATAAAATATAGTAAAAGAAGACACCTGGGCGGAAGAATGGGTCACCTTCACACTCCTGCGACAAGTGGCTGAGCGAGAGTGGAGGGTGAAAAGGCGGTGAAGGCACCATTTGGGGGGCATATAGCTTGGTGTGAGCGAAGGAGGCAGGCTTGGGAATACTTCGAACGCCAAGCCCGCCAAAGGGAGACCCAGCGGGAGTTGAGAGCTCGCTGGAGAAAACACTACGCTACCCATGGGGTGAGCCCAACGACGAAGTGAGTGAATCCAGGGCGTTGGACTTGGTGGAACATAAGAACATAAGAAGAGCCATGCTGGATCAGGCCAAAGGCCCATCTAGTCCAGCTTCCTGTATCTCACAGCGGCCCCACCAGATGCGTTTGGGAGCGCATGAGACTAGATATCTGTCTCCTGATAACACTCCCCTGCATTTGGCCCTTGAAGGACCCTGGTTTCTCCATCATGGTTTGTAACCTGTGATGGACTTTTCCTCCAGGAATCTGTCCAATCCCCTTTTAAAGGCATCCAGGCCAGATGCCATCACCACATCCTGTGGCAGGGAGTTCCATAGACTTACAACGCGCTGGGTGAAACAATATATTTTTTTGTGAGTTCTTACTCTCCCAGCCTTCAATTTGAGTGTATGTCCCCTAGTTCTGGTATTTTGGGAAAGAGAGAAGAGCTTCCCTCTATCCACTTTACTCATACCCTGCATTATTTTGTATGTCTCAATCATATCCCCCCTTAAGCGCCTTTTTCCAGACTAAAGAGGCCCAAATGTTTTAGCCTTTCTTCATAAGGGAGGTGCCCCAGCCCAGTAATCATTTTGGTCGCTCTCTTCTGCACCTTTTCCAGTTCCACCATGTCTTTCTTGAGATGCGGTGACCAGAATTGTACACAATACTCCAGGTGGGGCCTTACTATTGTTTTGTATAACGGCATTATAATGTTGGCTGTTTCATTTTCAATCCCCTTTTTGATAATCCCTAGCATGGAATTGGCCTTCTTCACTGCTGCCACACATTGGGGAGACACGTTCATGGAGCTGTCCACCAACACACCAAGATCTCTTTCCTGATCCATCACGGATAACTCAGAGCCCATTAGTTGATAGATGAAGTTTGGATTTTTTGCCCCAATATGCATCACTTTACATTTGGTTACATTAAAATGCATTTGCCATTTCTCAGCCCATCCCCCAGTTTGGAGAGATCCTTCTGGAGCTCTTCACAATCTTCTCTGGTTTTCACCACATGGAAAAATTTTGTGTCATCTGCAAACTTGGCCACCTCACTGTTTATCCCTGTCTCCAGGTCATTTATGAACAGATTGAAAAGCACCGGTCCCAGGACAGAGCCCTGGGGCACACCGCTTTTCACTTCTCTCCATTGTGAAAATTTCCTATTGACACCTACTCTTTGTTTCCGGGATCTCAACCAGTTCTCAATCCATAAGAGGACCTGCCCTCTTGTCCCCTGACTGTGCAATTTTCTCAGCAGCCTTTGGTGAGGGACTGTGTCAAAAGCCTTTTGAAAATCCAGATAGACTATATCCACCGGTTCACCCAAATCCATGTGCCTGTTGACCTTTTCAAAAAATTCTAAAAGATTTGTCAGACAAGACTTACCCTTGCAGAAGCCATGCTGATTTTCTCTCAGCAAGGTTTGTTCTTCCATGTGTTTTAAGATTTTCTCTTGGATGAGGCTTTCCACCATCTTCCCTGGGACAGATGTCAGGCTAACCGGCCTGTAGTTTCCTGGGTCCCCCCTCCTTCCTTTTTTAAAAATTGGTGTGACATCCGCCATCCTCCAGTCCTCCGGCATTGTGGCCGTTTTAAGAGACAAGTTGCATATAACCGTTAAGAGATCTCCAGCCATGGTCTGGAGACCGTGGCTGGTGCAGGGATGAGTGTACAGAACTCTACAGGGCCCGGGCTTGCTTACAGAGGCAATCTTTCCCGTCCAAAGTGGACTTTCCAGCCTGATGGGTCGCTTGGACGTTTAGAGGAGAAGTGGGCTGAGGCAGACCCTTTATTGGAGGAAGGAAACGCTCCTGCTGATCAGGACACCGACACTGAAAAATTGTTTAATAAAAGTTTGTTTTTGCATGAAGCCGCTCTGTTGCCACTCTCTGTGCCTCAAGGGCTAGGGAACAAGGGAGGGGGCGGGGAAGGGCCTTACATTCATATGTCACAGCCTTTTTGAAAGGGAAAGCGAGATTCCTTTTTTTCTGAGGTAAACCATTACAGAACAAAATGTGAGAACAGACCAGAATTCATACAACCAAGCTATAAAAACTGCACAAATGTGAAAAGTATAGAAAAAGGGAAGGAAGAGACCCTTCCCATACAGTAGCTGGTTCTCGCCCTATAATTTCTGAAGCACGTTTAGAATAAAAAATAAATTGGGAGAATGACTTCATTATTTGATTCCTCTTCCTCCCCCCCCCCCGGTTCCACTTTTCAGGTGCCATTACTGACAGACATATTATCATTCCCTTTGTTCATATCTGAGCACCGAATTATCTTTAATTGCCGTGTGTGTGTGCCACGTCTGCTAGAACAGGGGAGGGGGAGAAAAGGAATAATAAACTACCCCGACAACTTTTGTGAAGCTATGTTCTGCTTACACTTGGAGGTATCAAATAAGGAGGGTAAGGATTTATTATAAATCAATCTACAGTAAATGCAGCCAGGCGCTGTTTAGAACATCAATTTGAGTGCAAATTAATTAAAGATACTGATAATTATTTTCCTGCAGGCTTCTTAACACCTTCATTTTCACCCCACCCCACCCCCATTGTTTGCTTCAAGAAGCAAAAGGGGAAAGAGCTGGTTGAATTTGGTAGATGAAACTGCATGTTCCACAATTTGATACTTATTCAGGGACAGATCCAATTAAAGGACGTGGGGGCAGGGCAGAGGGGGGTCCATTTATCATAACTCTGGAGCCAAAAGCACGCACACACACATACACACAGAGAGAGAAAGAGAGAGAGAAAGAAAGAGGGGGGTTCTATGCATGGCCCTTACGCCCCAATGGTACTAAAACCTATAAAATGCATAAAGGCTTTTACAGTCTTAGAACCAATTACTGGGCCTGTTTACTAGAAAGTAACTGAATGGATCAAATTCCCAGGAAGGACTGCAGTGTTTAGTGTCTTGATTGAATTTCTCTTCCATTTAGAAACTGATTCAGAGATAGTCACTCTCTTTGAGTATTTAAAATTTGCAAGATTCCCAGATGCAGGAGTAGACAGTGATACCTTATTTGACCCGCAAAAACAATAATAAATAAATCAAACCATCTGTGACTTTTGTGGGTCAAAGTCCACTTCCTCAGGCATGCAGCAGTATCTTGTGGGTAGTGCAGAAGAATTGTAGAAATCAGAGTCACAAAAATTCCTGTCAGATGGCTGTGCTGAGTTTGTTTCTTAGAGGTGAGTTGCGGGGGGGGGGGATGCAGACTGCATTGGAGGTGCGGTTATCAAACTACATTTCAAGTATCTGTTGATTAGATATCACAGCTCAGATCCT